>JAWZYV010018257.1:0-19532 GCA_038373885.1 Cheiracanthium punctorium | reverse complement strand
ACCCCAAAAGAAGATGCGCTCACTTAACCCTTTAACGTGCAGTGATCCCGCTCTGGGAACACCCAACTCTGACGTTTTGACTGTTGCCAGTCTCGAAAAATAGATTTGATTTCTATAAAAATTGTTGCGGGTGACACAGCTCCACTAGAATCCTTTACTTTTTAGCACATCATTTCCCATAAAAAAATTGTCACGATTCTTTTTAACAGCACTGACATGAAAAGAAAACATGCGGAAAAATGGAAGAATGCGAGAACAACTGGATAGATGGCCCAATACTGAAAAAAGGGCAGCCGTTACAATCGCTCGACTTAACTACCAGCAAGAGGGCGGGCGATCGAAACGTTCATCGCGTGCCACAGATCTAGAGACTCTTTTTTGACGCAGCTGGCTGTGTTCCTTTCACTGATTTTCTTTGCTGATCTGTACTGATTGTTAGCCCTTTCCGGTAACTTCGGTAACTTTCGGTAAAATCTTGGCGTAATTTCCGCCGTTATTACGAATTAGGTGCCAAAAATCGCATAATATAAAAAAAAAAAAAATTCTAGGTCGAATTTAGAAAAAATCGCTGCGAGGTGCATAACTTCATGTTTAGATCTTCCCGAGTATCAAATTTGGTGTCCGTAACTCCGCCGACACACACACACAGACATCTTCTACATAGTGGACATAAGGCGAATAAAATTAAATAAAAAAAAACATACAGTTATAGGACTGCACGTCAGGAGTGAAAACGTCTTGACAAGCTTTCAAAAATTTATGTAGTTAAACAGGTTTCACACATTACTGTATTTATGTTAACAAAAAATAAACTTTTATGAAAGTTTATTAACATTTTTATACATTTGAAATTCTTTGTAAAAAATTTGTTTTTAATGTATTTTTAAGGCTGTAAGGGTATCTCACATTCATTTATGAAATTCTCACAATTTCACATGTTTTTATACGTTTGTACCCCATTTAACGCAATTTTCGGTCGGTTAACATTGGAAATTTTTATTTTTTAATTTAATTACATTTCGGCTCGATTTGTGTGCACATTTAAAATTTAAAAAGGGAGAGGAGTGCGCGCACAGGCCGCAAAGTGATACAGCTGGTATATGCGTACCGTATACATCAGCGATACACATTCTTCTCCACGTGTTGGATTTAATGAATAAATATGTACGTGAATTTATTAATTATCAATAATTATGTACTTAGGTTGTACTGAGCAGTAATCCTGTTTATTTGTGATGAATGATGGATTTAAAATTCAAATACAAATGCTCTGTAGTATAACATTTGTAATTTAAATAATGTATAGTATACAATTATTAACACTCTCCACATTATGAAATTAAACCGACATTTTTTTTTTTTTATGATGTGACTGACTGACTGAAGTACGGTCATACGGGGAGCACCTTAGTGTAGGTCGCTTTATCTCCAGTGCTGAGAGATAGTATCTTGTGGTGAATATCTTGAGGTGTTTCAGGGTGGGTCGAAGGCCCAGATCAGTCATGATCAGTAGTGCTGTAAAAGTAACGACAAAATGAGTATCCGTATGTATTTGTTACTTAGATGTTCGCTATTCGTTACTAAGTATTCGTTACTCGTTACTTTCGTTACTACTAATAGAATCGGTAATAGGGTGTTATATGTGCCCCATAACAACACATCCGGGACAGTGTTGTTATGGGTATATGCCGCCCATACATAAACCCATAACAAAACCTAACCAAAAAGAATTTTTTTTAGCGATGTTGTACAAAGTTGTATTTAGAGCTTATTTTCTCTGATTTATAGATTGTTTTTATACACATTTATGGTTTTATACAATGCTAAATTATCCGAATTACTGAGTACACATAGAAATCTTCCAAAGACATATGCCATTCTTTTTTTTCCTCAACCCCCCCTTTTTTAAATTCTGAACGCTGGTTTAACCTGTTCACTCTTATCATAAAAAGTGTAAAGGAAAGCTTGTGACTCGTGTTTTTTTCTGGGAGCGGGTTCTCGAATACTGAGATCCAGGGATTGGGCCATATATATTAAATTCACAGGGCAGGGGATCTCAGTATGATATCAACTACTTTGCGTCTCTACAAGCATAATATCTTTATTATTTGTGAGTTCTTATTTCATATCAAAAACTTCTTTTGCTGGACGATTTTTCGAAGTAAATTAAAAATTACCATATTTTAAATTAAAATTGTTTAATTCAGTGAGAATTATCTATTTTTAAGATATTTCCAGTTCTATTTCTGCACTTTTGGGATGAAAGGGGTTAGCCCCTTCTGTGGGTGCATATATGAGAGCATTCTTTAAACAAAAATTATCACTCCTTTCATACAGAAAGAATCGTTGCACCGGACTATGCGTATTCCATGAGTTCATGGAATAAAATGTACCATAAAATAGGGCAGATGGCCCCCTAAACGCCGACATTTTAGAAACATACTGAACTTTATTGAATTATTTTAATACCAGTGGCTTACGCAGGAGTGGGCATAGAAATCCCGGGTCGCTCCCAATTTTTTATATATTTTTTAAACAATTACTTAAAAAATGTGTTTAGGTTTCCATGTTAAATATTTTTTTTAGTTCCAAATAATATTTTAAATAATAAAAATGTGTGAATTCGTTTACTTTATAAAAAAATATTTTTTAAAGGTGTATTTAAATAATTTGTTATTTATTACTCATATTTCGATTCTAGCTAAAAAAAAAAGAAAAAATTAAGTTCGCAATCCTGCTTCGGAACCACCCTGAAAGAAAGAATTCTGATTGCACCACTATTTAGTACTAAAATGTTAGAAAGCCCGAAATTAGCACCCCTTACTAACATGCTTCTCTTATAAGTATTGCTCCTCTACAATTATAAGAACACCCCCTTCCCCCCCTGCAAAAAAAAGTTCAACTGCGCATAAGAACGCACTATACACCGGATCCTATCCCCCCATTGTACGACCCATATCAATAGAGCAGCAGATAGTATATCCATCTCCATAACTGTAACGAAACAGACGGATTCTTCCAAACCTCATCAAAACGATACCATTCGGCTCGGCACAAACGAATTGCAACCAGAACATACTACTACTCAAATACCGAAACTGATTTTTCCCTTCAAACAGCGAGAATCCATAATACTTCCGGTATCTAGTAACGGAACGGAACATACTATTACTCAAATACCGAAATTCATTTTTCCCTCCAGCAGTCTTGTATTCGAAGTTCGAACCTGGTCGATCCGAAATGCACACTCAAAAGTCATTTTCCTCCTTGAAACCGCGATCCGATATCCAGTAACAAACAGAAGATATTAGTACTCGATTACTGGAACCCGTTTCCCCCCTAGTTCGCCTCGCCTGGAAGTCTGTATTCGAAGTTCGAAGCTGCTCGATCCGAAACGAGTAACGATATCAACCGAAAAGTAACAATTCGTTACTTCGAGTCTGAGTGATTATCCGTATCTTAGTACCGAATACATGCGGTTTGCTTCAGCTCTAATGATCAGTCTTGAGGTAAAGCAAAGCGGCTAGGGACGAGGAGCGAAATTGAACAGAATTGCCTTGGGCCTTTTCCTGTTAGTAGCCTCGGATGGATCATAGTCCGGGTAGGATGCTATGATTTCATTAGGCAAGTTGTTGAGCCGGCTGTAATATCTATCAGCGGTCTTGTAAATGAATTGTCTGAGGGTTTTTATTCGTAAGTCTTTCCGGGTGACATCATTGTGAACAAGAGGGTGTCCTCGGTGGATGGAGCGTAGAATGGCATTTTGTTTTTGTTCAAGACGGTCTATGTTTGGTTTTGCGGCATAGGCCCAGATAGGAGAGGCATACGTCGCCGTAGGCCTTATGATCAGTCTTGTTGTAGAGTATTTGTAGAGTAGGGTCTTGTTTGCAACGGATAGATGTCTGCTTCTTATGAGCGGGGAAAGCTTCCTGAAGGCTGCAGCCATTTTTCCGCGAGCGTTGTGTGAGTGTTGTTTCCAGCACAGGGTCCAGTCAATGCCTAGATACTTAACTTGTCGTTCCCAGTCCACAGGGAAACCATTAATTTGGATCCTGGGGGGAGGGTGACGCATAGATAAGTAGAGAGCTTGGCATTTAGGGACATTTAGAAGGAGCTTCCATCTAGAGATCCAGTTGGATATGAGATCCATATGTGTTTGCATGTTGCTGAAGAGGGCTTGTCCCGTGGTAGCATGCCCTACGATGGCAGCATTAATTTTTGGTGAGTCTTCTAAACCTGCCTCCTTTTTGTTGCAGAATACCCTGCCTATTCCTGGGCTTGTCGGTGTAAAGTCCAGCTGGTGTAGAAAGCTCTAGAAAAGAGTCCACTTGTCCGGATGGAACACAACTTATTGCTTGAAATATTGACCTCCCGTCTTTATTTCTTATATATTCATCATAGACATTTATAATGGACTACAAAGCTCCAAGAATAAATTAAGTAAAAAAAAAATTAAGCTGAACGAGTTTATTGAAAATAAAGATTATAATGATGTAGATAATGTACTAAAAGCTAAAAGAGAATTCCATAAATCCTAGGTACCAGTCATCATACCACTCCCCTCATCAATCTAGTGCTAGGCAATTGATCAGACAAAAAAAAAAAAAAATTAAATCGTTCGTCGTACCTGAGTAAATAGGTAAATGGCATTTATAATGATATAGCGGTTGTCTTCATAGACCCATTTCTCAAAATTGTATTTCCTTTGGAAATGTTACCGCCCTCCGTTTAGTGCTGTCATTCCCGTCTTCCCTCGAGGGCGTGTCCCATAATCACATAGCCTTTATACTGTGAAAATTTGCTGCAATGAAATAAAATAGTAGTTAAAATTGTGCATTTTGTTGTATTTCTGTGCATTATGTCGCGTGTATTATATTTTTGAAATGGCAGAATGCATATCATTATAAATGAATCCATTTCTCGAAATGTCACTTCCTTTGGAAATGTTACCGCCCTCCCTGTAGTGCTGTCAAATCCGTTTTCCCTCGGGGGCGTGCCCGATAATAACATAGCCATTATACTGTGAACATTTGCTCCAATGAAATGAAATAGAAGTTAAAATTACACATTTTTGTTGTACTTATGTGCATTATATCCTGCGTATTATATTTTTGTAATGGCAGATTGCATATCATTTTCGTTCCTTTCAATAAATAAACCCATTTCTTAAAATAGTATTTACTTCTGAAATGTTACCGCCCTCCGCTTAGTATTGTAGTGCCAGTCATCCCTCGACGGCGCACCCCATAATGTCATAGCCTTTATACCGTGAAATATTGCTGTAGTGAAATAAAATAGTAGTTAACGTTATGCACTTTTGTTGTATATCTGTGCATTATATCGGCGTATTCAATTTTTATAATGGTAGAATGCATATTATTTGCCGTTCCTTTCAGTAAATGGATCCATTTCTCAAAATAATATTTTGAATGGAAACTTTCCCTTCCTCCATTTAGTGTTATCATGCACGGCTTAATTCGAGGGCGCTCACCCCATAATCGTATAGCTTTGTGGATCAAAAATGTAGTTTCAACACCCTGTTTATTAATCCAAAAAGATATCATGGTTATTAGCTTTAACTGATGAACTCTCTGACTAAGGCATTTATACTCTGGAATTTGGTTGAGCGGTTTTTAGAAGAATTAATTAACGCTCTCAGATGTGATTAAATATTGCCTTTTCCTCTAATTAATTTTTCTTTCTATATAGAGGTTAAATTTGTGATAAAAAAAATGAAATAAAAATCTCAAACGTTAAGTTTTCGATTTTTTTTTTTCATTAATTATGAGATTATGAATGAATGTCCAAAAATTAGGACATTCATTCGCTGTACGATAGTCTACGTAATATTTGGGTTCTCAATGTTGCATGCTAAGACTGAAAGGGTTAAGATTTTTAGAATGCATCATGATAGAGAATTTCGCAATCGCTTCGGTGTGCTTTTTGAAGTGATTAACATTAAACCAATACAATCCGCAGCGTTTCCTTCAGTACTCAAATTGGGTACCGCCCACCTTACTTGCGAAACTCTGCGGTTTGCAATAAATCGACATTGAAAACTTTCAACTAATCAGTATAAAAAAAAAAAAAAAAAACAGTTTAGTTAGATTAGATAATAGCTCATAATCAGGACAATTCTAAACTTTTTTTTTTTTTTTTTTTTTTTTTTTTTTTGCGGGCAAGCAAGGCGAGAATTTCTTAAAGCTGCGGAGTATTTTTTTTTTTTTTTTAAATCAACTTATTTAACAATTTTAGCAGTTGGATTGTAGCATTAGTCAAGTCCCCAAGGAATGGAATCTGTATCAGAATTTTTATTTTAAATTTTGCCAAGTTAAGTTTTGTTATTTTAAAATTTTTTGCCAAGCATACTAGTTTTATAATGGAGGCAAATAAGAAAGATATACAAATATTCCCAATTAGTTTCATAATTATTTTATCACAATTACTTTACCAAGATTACAAAATTTTCTAGTACAGTTAAATGTCGATACAACGATGCTTAGCGACTCAGTAAATTTATCGTTGTTTAGAGGGGTGTATCGTTATATGGAGGTGAGATTATATCGTACAGAAATCCCGCGGAACCGAAAAATTTTACCGCTATAGAGGAATTTATCGTTGTATCGAATATTGTAATGGGGATGTTTTACTGTATCTCTTTTTTTGAAGAAAAGAAATGGATTCGCCACAATGTGCGGGCACTTGCTCATCAAGCATTTTGCCGCTACTGAGGCCCGAATGACTGGCAATTCCATTATGGGAGCACCCAGTGAGGGGGGGGGGGAACTTTTACCGCCTAGGAAGGGACGTATAATGTGACACTCACGCCCAAGCCGGGATTTGAACCCTACCCAAGGCGCGATAGAATGGTTCTTAAGTCACTACAATTACCTGGGCAGCTGAAAAAAGAAATGTTTAACTCCCCGTCCTGTTTGAGAACCTTTCTACTGCACGGTTAACAGGTACAGACGTTCAACTACACGCTGTGGAGGAAGGTAAAGCATCTAGCCTGGTAACTTCAAAAAACCCCTCACTAAGTTCAGTTCATTCATATTCACTATTGTGTTAGAATTTTGAGGAATCTATGAGAAATAATTTTTTTTATTTTTTAAAAAATTCTTCTCCCCAGCAAGGGACCTGTCGAAAGTTAAAAAAAATAACAATTTAATTTGCAAGAAGGCGTTATAATTTTCTTAGGAGGGCGGATACTTAAAATTAAATTAAGTTCCAGATGCCGGAAATAAGATGCAGTCCAAGCGAAAGGGTTAATCGTTGAATAAAAATATTGTTAAAATGCAGGTACAAATGAATTTCGACCAGATCCCTAAGCTTTTCAGATTTTTCGCCTTTTTTTTAGGTCACGCCCCCAAAATTTGCAATGCTTTCTTTTCTTTCTGCTTGTATATCAAAATTTATTATTTAAATAAATAATAAAATTACTGAGCACTGTAAAATTACAAAAAGGAAAACTTTTCGTTACGTTTTTTTAAGCACAATAGAAATTGAGTTTCTCTAAAAAAAATGAGTCATTACTCTTGGGATTTATTGAGAAAAATGAGCCACCTATATTTCTTCTATGTTTATTGAAATTTTTTCTTTGCCTTTTTGTCGAACTCAAAACTCTGTTTTTCTTATGTACAGAAATTGACAACCATTATTACAATTGAAGTGGGCGTAAACTTGAGAAGCAGGTGTCCGCCTACATACGCAATTATTGCTCACTTAATTAGATTTTATGCTGATTTCATTATTTTAATAAAATTCATTATTGTTTGGAAAGATCACAATGCATTATTTAATTTTTTAACTTAACCTTTTGTTTACCGTTTGCGGAGCTTCAAAGTATGTGTTCAGGACGGGATTTATGTCCTGCATCCCTGACATAGGACAAATTAAAATCATGCACTCCCTCATGTTACTTTGATGTTTACATGTCCATGTGTACTATTAATGCGTGAAAGTTTAAAAAAAATGTATTCTAGAGAAAAACATTAAATAAGTAGCAAGTTCTTTAATGTTTATATAAAGTACATTTTTCAACATAAAATTCAAGTTTATGTGATTGGGGGAGGCATCCACAGTCACTCGCCCAGCCAAATAGCTTATAAAGTTGGGTGTGACCAGTCTCGAGGAAATGAATGTAATCGTGAATAAATACTTTTTACAAAAAATTAAGGGGCGGGGCGAAAATGGTTTGCATCAGCTCAATACCACCCGTGATTTAAAAAGAAAGAAAAGAAAATGCCACTCTAGGACAAATTAGTAACGCGGCCCTGTCTGTCTTTCCTACTTATCCAAATTCATAACCTTTTGTTACAATAGACGGGCTCGTAAACATCGGGAAGAGGTTTCCACCTACATGCCCAAATACTGGTCATGTTTCAGATTTTATTACTCCAGGAGAATTCATCGCTCCTTTAAAAAATCATGATGGGTTATTTAAATTATTATTTTTTTTTTTTTTTAACGTTTTGTGGAGCTTAAAACTGTGTTTCTTGACCACCAAAAGTCATACCTTTTTCTTACAATGGATGTGGGCGTAATCATAAGAAAGAGGTTTTCGGCTACATGAGTTATCGACTAGTGTCAAGTTCTTCAGGATTCGGATTTTATTATTTCAGGAGAATTCAACATTACTTTCAAAAGGTCAGGATGTATTATTTAAATTTTTTTGTGTACTGTTTGTGAAGCTTAAAAAAAGGGTTCCTTACCCACCTTTAGAGATGCTCCTTCTTGCAATTAATGTGGGCGTAAACACCTGGAGAGAGTTCCTGCCTACAAAGTGCATCCTCTTGCTCTCTTAGAACAGTTCCATTTAAAAACACTGCGCTTTAAAAAAAAAAAAAAAAAAAAAAAAAAAAAAAAAAAATTCATGTCCTGACACCATTCCAGCTGATTCTTATCAATGACCTCCTGAATCCGAACAGGACTTCCATTTTGCCCCATCACTTACCATTTACGAGGGATACCCCCATTTTTTTATAACTTTTCAGTAACTTTTCATGATGCATTTTATTAATAGAGGGAGAAGATATTTTAGAGATGCTCGATCCTGCAATTAATGTGGGCGTAAACACCAGGAGAAAGTTCCCGCCTATAAAGTGTATCCGCTTGCTATCCCTCCTCCACCCATAAATTCAGAACTATTATCTAATAAATTGTAATAGAGAATAAAATCTGATAAATAGGATTATAGATGTAATTTATATAATAAAATACTTTATCTGTTAGTAGCTTTCCTCTTATATCCTGAAGAAAATTCACGTACCTCTGACGAAGAGCATTCTGACAACATGTTCGCATTGCACTTCGCTAAAAATCTGCTCGGTCAGCCAGGTACCGCAGCGCGTAATCACTGGCTTTGGGGGGTTTAGGAGCTCGTACATGTTTATCTCTTCAGTTATGCGGAACAGCGGTGAATCGTTTTTCGGCTGCAACTTTTGTTCACATAGTTTGCGAAATAAAATTTCTCCATCTGTAGGAAACACATTTTCTGCGAACTCCGAAATAAACTTCCGTAAATGGCAATATTTAGATGGCTTGATTTTAGGCATTTCATTAAACACTATCGATTCTATCACTATACAAAGTACAATTCTCATCACCTATACTTTCTACCTGCAGACTGACTCAGAAGGTTTAGGAACAAATTTCCCTTCTTTTGACCTCAAAATCACAGTATTCCGCTGTCGAAGAAAAATCTACTGAATGACTACAGCGACGTCTAGATTTAACATAACAAATAAACTTAATCATGGAGTGTAATATTCTTTTTATAAATCGTTTTAGAACAATTACAATATTATTTTAACTTCACTATGTTTAAATAATTAATAATTATTCACATAAGTTTTTTGTTTTAATGGGAAATGTTTGCAGGATATATTGAAATTTACTAAATAAAATGAAAAACTATTAGAAAAATCTTACATGACCCCAAATTAATAAAAGTAAAATAAAATACAAAATAATGTCCCAAAATTTATAAAAATGCCCTAATACACAAAAAATTTAAAAAGAAGAAATTATGCAAAAAAAAAAAAAAAAATGCAAATGTTATTAAAAACCTGGGCTTCATTGATAATTAATAAATTCACGTAAATAATTATTGATTAAATGGAACAAAATCCAACACGCGGAGAAAAGCGTGTGTTGCTGATGTGTACCGTACGCATGTACCAGCGTTGTCACGTTGCCGCCTGTGTGTGCACTCCCTCTCTCCTTTTAAATTTTAAATGTGCACACAAATCGAGCGAGAAATTTGAAATGTAATTAAAATAAAAAACAAAAAATTTCCAATGCTAACCCAATGAAAATTGCATAAAAATGTGTACCAACGTACAAAAATATATGAATTTGTGAGAATATAAATAAATGTGCAATATCCTTTAAAAAACATTTAAAATTTTTTCTACGAAGAATTTCAAATGTATAAAAATATGAATAAATGTTCATAAATGTTTATTTTTTAAAAATATAAACACAGTAATGTGTGAAAACGTGTTTATTTGCATTAGTATAGAAAGCTTGACAAGAAGTTTTTACTTCTGACGTGTTTGTGACGCTACAACTGACTATTTTTTATTTATTTACTTTTTTGCGTATATTAAAGGGCGCCAAAGTAAAAACAATTTCTCTATATTAATAAAAAACTCTTGCCCCTTTCTCTCTATAAAAAAGCGACTTTTTTTTTTAAGTTAACATTTGATAAGTAAATGTTGAAAAGAAGATAACATTTACACTTTCTTTCGATACAGGGGAAAGCGCATGGGGCAAAAGTAAAAATATAGGGCAAATCTGTACTGAAGACTGAAGTAAGGCAGAACGGATCCCAAAAAAAGGATTCAGTATAGCCTAAAAAACCATTTAAAATAGCACCAAATTTATATCAACATTTAGAGTATCAGCATCAAAGCACCAGAAATTAATTTGAGTACTTTTAAATATATAAAATAGATTTTATGTGAGAGTCGTGATACCATCCTGTAGAATAAGAATTAAAAACCGCGGAAGAACGCTATAGGCAGTTCTCCGCGAACGTTTTAAAATAGAGTAGCAGAATTGACCACCACGAAATGTCGATCACACACTAGTGATACGTATTTTCCATTGGGAATTTTTACCGTGCGGGGGTAAACAAATAAATTTTTGTATTTATTGAAATTTAATTTAATCGGCTGAAAATTTGGATCGATTCCATAGAACACTCTATTTTTTTCTTCGAGCTTTGTAATCCAATATAAATGTCTATGATGAATATATACTGGGAGATCAATAAAAACCGGGGTCAATGTTTTTGGGACATGCTATATTTTTTTTCTCTTCCTTTTTTTTGGGGTTTTCCGTTTAAACTGAACAGTACATCTATATGTAAAATATTGGTTTGAAAAGTGGGGAACATTCTGCCATCTCTACGGCTACGTACCCGATGCCACACACAGTGAATTGGGACACGCCCTCCACGAGAAAACAAAGTTTCATTTGATTTTGAATAAAAAATACTCACAAACATGCCTCCCTGGAAAATTGAAGAACAATTTTCCAATGGAATATGCGGATAATTTTTGATGTTGCTGTGTTGTCATGGCAAATCTTGACGGACACAGAGTTCTTTTTTGGAGGAGCTAATTAACAGAAGGAAAGAAAAAAAGAAAATCTGAATTGACACAATGAAAATTTACAATAAAGCGATCTCTTTCCTTTAAGCATTGTGCATGATTTTTATAGCGGCTGATAAATTAAAATTAAACTCATTTCATTTAAAACAACAGATATATAGTAACGGTTTTTTTTCTTTTCTTCTCCTTTTCTACAGGACCATACATTCTTAAACATCAGGAAGAGGTTTTCGCCTCTTCCTGAGGAGTATATGAGTTATCGCTTGCTGTCAAATTCTTAAGGATGCGGATTTTAGTATTTCAGAAGAATTCAACATTACTTTCAAAAGGTCACGATGTATTATTTAAATTTTTTGTGTACTGTTTGTGAAGCTTAAAAAAATGTTTCTTACCCACATTTAGAGATGCTCAATCTTGCAATTATTGTGGGCGTAAACACCAGGAGAAAGTTCCCGCCTACAAAGTGCATCCGCTTGTTCTCTTAGAACAGTTCCGTTTAAAAACACTGAGCTTAAAAAAAAAAAAAAAAATTCATACACTGACAGCAATCTAGCTGATTCTTATTAATGACCTCCTGAATCTGAATATGACTTCCAGTTTGCCCCATCACTTACCATTTACGAGGGATACCACCCATTTTTTATCACTTTTCAGTAACTTTTCATGATGTATTTTATTAGTAGAGGGAGAAGATATTTTAGAGATGCTCGATCTTGCAATTAATGTGGGCGTAAACACCAGGAGAAAGTTCCCGCCTACAAAGTGCATCCGCTTGCTATCCCTGCTCCACCCATAAATTTAGAACTATAATCTAATATGTAATAGAGAGTAAAATCTAATAAATAGCATTATAGATGTAATTTATATAATAAAATACTTTATCTGTTAGTAGCTTTCCTCTTATATCCTGAAGAAATTTCTCGTACCACTGACGAAGAGCATTCTGACAACATGTTCGCATTGCACTTCCCTAAAAATCTCCTCATTTAGCCAGGTACCCCAGCGCATAATCACTGGCAAGGGGGGGGGGCGGGGAAAGCAAGACCTTGAGCTGTAGACTTAAAACATTCTTTCCAAAGATTGAAAAGTAAAAAGGCAGGTTGTCTAGATTTAAGAGTCTGTGTATGTCCTTCTACCGGTGCTGATGAAGGTACCTATTTTTTCGATCGAAACACGTGTACACTTTGATAAGTAGAGGAAGGGGGGGGGGTATTATGGAATACCATTGGCATTTCTAACTCTCACTTTACAGGTTTTTGAATAAAATCTCCAAAATCGTCATGAATACATACTATAACTAATGGTATTGCTCTTATAGGAAAAAAAATATATTTTTTAAAAATGTACGAATGGATTATAATATGGAATAGGTTGTTTAAACCGTTGAAAAACTAACTATACTTCATAAAAGTTATTTTTAACTATAAAGCCACATTTTTGAGACTATGCTCAAGTCATTTCGTCTTCGAGTCTATTTAGATAAATGACAGTTATAATCTTCTTTCTCTTCTACGGTAAGCTCAGTCACGGTAAGCTCAGAGAGAAAATCTGAAGCATTGAATCCAAATTTCACTTCATCGATCTTTGTAGAATTTTCTGGAATTCTTAGATCCATTACACTAATACTTACACTAATACTAATTACAATAATATTCCATAATGCCCGTCACGCCATCTAAGGAAATGAACCTTTAAACGGATGGGCAAAACACTGCCAGTTAAAAATCAACCACAGTACAACAAACTACCATTCTTTTAGTGTACATTATGCGCAACATCCATGTTCAAGTCACTTGTACACTAGTACGTTAAAGTGCTAGAAAACTCATCTGCAAAAACTGTTGGAAATCACAAAACTCACTTTGTTCTGTAGAGAATGGTACGAAAACAACAAGAGGTTCACTCTCACTAGGCCCGTTTACATGTGAAAATGGAAAATCCCGGGTTAAAGCGGAGTACAGGGGAAAACTCGCAATGCATCATGGGAAAGCGGGGTTGACTCTGCATTAACCCTCCTTTCGACCAGGAATCTTTCTACCCCGCATTTTCCCCCCTAAGTAGGGGAAGCGGGGTAGAAAGCAGTGCAAGTCCCGGGATTTACTCCGCATATTTGCACATGTAAACGGGACCATTGAGGCGTGAAACGGGAATCTTTCTTGAGCAGTTCGCGTCATTCTCACGTGACAACAGCACCTAACCGTCACCCTCGTTATCTCAGGCCGCGGCGCTTGTCAGTGACGTCAGCATTAGGAGGGAGAATCCGGAGAATGAACCACTGCTTGAAATTTGCGCGCGTATGATTTCGCGGCGCAGAAATAGTTTGTTGTAGTAGCTTTCAACAGATAATATAAATTAATAAAGGACTATTAAATGAATATCGCAAATCGAAGTTTTTAAAGTTATGTTCGCTTTTTAATAGCAGTATTACAAATAATTAACTAGTTATTAGTTTTTTAACAACAGTTACATTACAAAGGCGGTTCTCTAAGAAAGAAAAAAAAAGTCAAAATTTAAAAAGGGCTTTATAAAATCTAATGTTAAAAAAATAACTTATTTTTTTCCTTTAGTCATCTAAAATAAAAATATTATAAATGATGTGTATGTATGAGTGCATATATATATATATATTTCACTTGATTAAGTTGTAATCACACATAACACAAATGATGTAAATAAGTTTTATTTCCAGAAACCATACATATCGCAACACACAAATATTAGTGTATTGTTAAAAAAAATAAAAATTGAGACAAACATTAATAACTTAGAAAAAAGAACTTGTGTCAATTCAAAATTGAAAAGCAGCAATATTTTTATATAGAGAGGGTCAAAGAATATAAAATCAATCTAAAATTAGAAAAATACTGATTAAAATAGTGTGTATATAATATGTATGCACACACAATTATTTCTAGAATTGTTTTCTGAATTTTAATAGACTATCGAAAAATGATGACAGATGAATTTAGGAATTAAAAGTAAAGCACTAAAAACTTGAAATAACTAATTTTTCTCATAAAATATTGCTTAAAATAAATTTCCAGTTTCTTTGCAAATAAAAATTTTTAAATAATTATATGTTACCTGTACAAAGGCAGAAAAGTTAAGAGTGCACAGAACTTTTCTTTTCTTTTCTTTTTGGTCACTTGACAAAAAGTCAAACAGAACTAAATAAACACTGTATATATCAATTTACATAAGTTTTTCAAGTTTACCAACAGCTCAATTACTTAAAAAAATTTAAAATATTTCAGCCTAACATTTTCTGAAACTACGAGAACATTTATAATCTATTTCTTATAAAGGCAACTATAGATTTAAAAAAAGATTTAGGGGGTTATAAAACAAAATTCTTCACTTACCTATTAAAAGAAAACTCAAATTTTAATCTTATCCAGATCCATCAGAAGACTGCATCAATCCTACTACATTATAGCCACAGTATCATAGATGATAATTAAAAAATTGCAAAATCCACTAACATAAAAAGATCCTTAGAAAGATCCCATAGCAAAATTTATGGGATTACCCATCATATTTCTTTTAATCATACAAGTCTAACAAAGGAAAGCATATATGTATTCTCCTACACTAAAAGTATTTTAGATATAATTAGAATGATGCTCATCCCTTACTGAAAGAGCAATACGAAAACACACAATTTTCAACTTCAGATATTTTCAAGCAACACATATGTTCACTGATATGTTTATGCACAGGGGAAAAAAAGAACTGATTCTAATACACCTTTGATATCGAAATTGTCTTATCATTTGAAAGAAAACTTTGATATTCAAGGGTATATATTTCTCTTCCCCCCCCCCCAAAAAAAAAAAATCATACTGCCAGTGCAAATGCTTTATCAAAGAGCAAAATGCAATATCAAAATTAATTTATACTAGCTGGATTTTCTAGAAGGTGATCACAGAAGATGACAATCAAGATGCAATAAAAAATATTGAAAAATTTCAATTCAAAATTCACTGAGGATAATTTATGAATTGAAAACAAAGCCACTTCTAAAATGCTTTTAACTATCAAAATTGTCTTTCAAATGAAAGCATGACTTTTTCTTGCACAAAACAATTCATGAAACTCATCACAGTGTGCACACACTTTGTTGAGGAACAAAGTGCAATTTCAGAACTATTTTTACTAAATAGATTCACTAAAACGTGATCCCAGTTCATTTGCAATCATGATGCACTATTAAATAATTACTTCAAATCATAAGACTGAAGCAATTCAAATTAAAGTTCACTGAATTAATGCAGTGATAAAAAGATAGGTGCTTTTAAAAGTATTTCTAAATTTTGTTTTGCATGAGAGCATGGATTTCTCATGTAGAAAAAAAAAATACTGATGAAACTGTAAGTGCAGTGTGCACACTTTGCAGAAGAGCAGAGGTAAATTTAAGAATTTGTACTGAACTGGCTAGATACTATAAAAGATGATCCAAGTTCATTCGTAATCATGATGCAAAAAAATAATAAAATTTTAATTATTATAATTCCTATAAGAGTTCACTGAATTTATGCAGCAATATGAAAAAAGCTGCTTTTAAAATATTTTATAATATCAGAATTGTCTTTCAAATGAAAGCATGAGAGTTCAAGTTAACGAGTTTTAATTGATAGTGACTACAGACACTTAGTCGAAGAGCAGAAAGCCATTTCAAAATTAATTTGTTCTCACTGGATACTTTAACTGGGGATTACAGTTAATTCACAATCCTGATGCAGTATCAAATAATGACTTCAAATTATAATATTGAAAATCAAATTAAAGTTCACTGAATTTATGCAGTGAAAAGAAGAACGTGCTTTAAAAATAATTTTTAATACCATACCACAGTTGTCTTTTAAATGTAAGCATAGATGTCTATTGCAGAAAAAGTGTAATCAGAGTTCAAGTTAATGAGTTTGAATTGATGAGTGACTACAGACACGTACTCGAAGAGCAGAAAGCCATTTCAAAATTATTTTGTACTGACTGGATACTCTAAAAAAGTGATAACAGTTCATTCACAGGCACGATGCAGTGTAAAATAATGACTTCAATATATAGGATTGAAGCAATTCAAATGAAAGTTCGCTGAATTTCTGCAGTGAAAAGAAGAAAGGTGCTTTTAAAACTCTTTTTTATATCAAAATTCTGTTTCTAACGAGAACATGGATTACTTATGAAAAAAAAATAATTATGAAACTGTAAGAGCAGTGTACACACTTTGTCGAAGAGCAAGAGAAATTCAAGAATTAATTTGTACTGACTAGATACTATAGAAGATGATCCGAGTTCATTCATAACAATTTTAAATTATAATAATGCTGCAATTGCAATTAAAGATTAATGAATTTATGCAGCAATAAGAAAAAAAAAGTTGCTTCTAAAATGTTCTATATCACAAATTGTCTTTCAGATGAAAGCATGAGAGTTCAAGTTAATGAGTTTGAATAGATGAGTGACTACAGACACGCAGTCGAAGAGCAGAAAGCCATTTCAAAATTAATTTATACTGACTGGATACTCTAAAAGGTGATTACAGTTCATTCACAGTCATGATGCAGTGTAAAACAATGACTTCAAGATATTAGTTTGAAGCAATTCAAATTAAAGTTCACTGTATTTATGCAGTGAAAAGAAGAATGGTGCTTCTAAAATAATTTTTAATACCACAGTTGTCTTTCAAATGAAAGCATGGATGTCTATTGCAGAAAAAGTGTAATCAGAGTTCCAGTTAATGAGTTTGAATTGATGAGTGACTACAGACACGTAGTCGAAGAGCAGAAAGCCATTTCAAAAATAATTTGTACCGACTGGATACTTTAAAGGGTGATAACATTTCCATTATTTTCATCATAATAATCCGCAACTTTTCTTATGTCAGAGTCACGAAAATCTGCTTCACAAACCTAAAATAAAAATGTAAATTGATACATTAATATTGAAAAATTTTCATAATTAATTACATTCAAAACAAGCATGCAAAGGCAAATTCCTATTGCTATGTGCCCCCTCCTAGTAAACATGGTAATTATGTTTGCAAAAATGTGGTCACCAAGTCCTGGCGATTTTCGCCAACCATCCATAATTTTTGTTTTTATGGCAACTTGGGTGGTATGTAAATATTTGACCAGAAGTATTTTAAGGTAACCCGGCCTTAACGACGCCAACTAGGTTAAAAAAAAATTGCGAAAATGTCGACAGTATAATACACAAGTACCGAAGATTTTTAAAAATGCAATGTATGAACATCAATCATATGATTGGTATGCAGTGTTATTACATTTAGATATGGAGTACTTAAGATGGGTACAATAAAGGTATGATTTGTTTCATTTTTATGATAAGTATTTTACTTTTTTTAAAATTCAGTCATTTTTTTCATTGCATTAGTACCCGAAAACAAATAAAAAATTATTGAATGTTTCAGCTATACTTCTTTTCATGTATACATTGTTTATATAATAATGGTTATCATACTAAATTATGCAGTAATCTTAATTTTAAGAATATTAGGGACCTTCTTTGACAATGCAACACAAAAAAGAGCTGAAAAATTGATAGGCCTTTTTTAAAGGCAATATTCTCACTATGGCTTCATTTATTTGTTTTACACTTTTTAACACGCTTTTATTAGCTTCACCTGTATGTATGTTTGTAACCGACTCCTTTCAACTCGATTTTGACCCATTTTAAACGGTCAGATTTAATTTAAACTTTGTAGATAAATCAAGGATCGATGACAATACAATAATTTGATAAGTTTATCCCATTATACTGATTTTAACACGCTTTTATTTATGAGCTTCACCTGTATGTATGTTTGTAACCGACTCCTTTTAACTCAAATTTGGCACATTTTAAACGGTCAGATTTAATTTAAACTTTGTACATTTATGAAGAACCGGTGACAATACAATAGTTTTATAAGTTTATCTCATTATCCTGATCAGGATCGCCAGGATTAAATAATTTCCTCATTTCTTATCCTGATTGAAAGTAGAACACTTCCAAAGATTACAATCTTAAGAAAACCTTTTTTTACTGTGGCCGTGATCGTATAGTGGTTAGTACATTGCGTTGTGGCCGCAATAACCCAAGTTCGAATCCTGGGCACGGCAATATTTTTATTTTTACAAAATATCGTGATCCATCACATTATGGAAGAGTTGAGTACAAGAACATGTTAAGGCCATTCTTTTTAACACGCTTTTATTTGTGGATTAGAGACCTATTTTCCCTTTTTAGTGAGGAAGGTAGCATTTAACTGCAGGCTGATTAATACTTTGGTACACAGCAGGGGCGTAGTAAGAGGAGGCCTCAGGGGGCTGCTCCCCTCCCCCCCGAAATGGGACCCTTTACTTAGCTTACAATTGAACTTTAGCTTTAAATTTGATACCCAGCCCACCTCCAAATAAAATCCTGGCTACGCCACTGGTGCACAGTGAAAATAAATTATCTCACAGTTTGTACTTTCCAACTTAGTGTTCCTTGGTGTCTTATGAGAGATATCGAAAGTTAAAAATAAATTTTAAATACATACAGTTTTAAAAAAAAAACTAAAATACACACTTTTATAGCAAATCGAACTAAAAAGTGAAAAATAAAAATATAGTTTAAAAAACCAAAAAACACGCTTTAGTGATAAATTGAACTAACTAAAAAGCGAAAAATAATTCTTAATATAGAAATAAATTAATGAACGAAAAATAGTATTATTGTGAAAAAAGCGTGGGATGCTCCATATATCAGTTCTTGAGAATATTCGATCAGTACGATTAGTACAAAAATGATACAAAAAATATAGCACAAAGCGTCCCACGCTTTTTCACAATAATACTATTTTTCGTTCATTAATTTATTTCTATATTAAGAATTATTTTTCGCTTTTTAGTTAGTTCAATTTATCAC
>JAWZYV010018256.1:0-28026 GCA_038373885.1 Cheiracanthium punctorium | reverse complement strand
CAGCCCTCACGCAAAAACGAAATGCTAATATTAGCTTTGAAGCATGTATCGCTACATCTTCAATCACATATTTCTGTAATCAACGTTGTATATATCTAATTATGGAACACTTATTTCAGTAGAATTAATCTGACTATCCCTATCATTTCGAATGTTCTAAATGCTCTAAATGCACAGTTTTCATATAAGTACAATAATATAAGTCGGGCAAAATTGTTTCGGGAAACGGACAACTACCACATTTCACATTAATGAATATTGAATATGAAACGCTTCCGTCGAAAAGCGTTTAACTTAGCATAATAAGATAAAAATAGTTTTGTCGTGTTGCACTTATGATATGTCTAATTAATAATAATATTAACTAGGCATTGGTTCGGATTGTCAGTTGTCACTCTTTAAGGTTTAAATTCTGAATTTACATTTTATACACTAAAAAGCCATTAAATATTACATCGAATTCAAAATCGTATTTTTACACACATGCATTATTGCGTTAAATATAGCTTTAAAATGTATCTTAAATATATCGCTTTAAAAATACGGATCATATTATCATTATTATTAAAATAGTTCATTTCCCGGTATTTTTATTAGCAGCTAATGGCCTCATCCATAGCAGCAGCATCCATCATTAACTGCATAAAATTAATAATAATAATTTATCATAACATTAATAATAATACTAGCAATATAGACCACATGAAGTCTACTTTATCATCATTATTTTGTAACGGTTTACTTTAGCACTAAACTTTCCAATTTCATTCTTTTTAGCTGGGGCACCTCTTGGGGCCAGAACGGTTACATCAAGATGTCCAGAAACAAGAACAACCAATGTGGAATTGCCACTCAAGCAAGCTATCCTCTTGTTTAAATTCAAACTAGGCGTGTCTGTTGCTTCTGTTGCCTGTCTGTTGCTTTGTTGATTGAACTTTGAGTCAATCAAGTGAACTTTCATGAACTTGATTTTTACAGTTTTTATTTAGTGCACCATAAATACCAGTTTGTTTCAAAAATAATTAGTATGGAATTGTACTAAGTGTTTTATTAATAAAATTGCTTTTTAAATGATGTCTTTTAATTAATTGTATTAAGTTCAATAAAGTCTTGCAATAAGTTCACTCTAGAATAATATATTATCATGAAGTTTTACTAGTTAGTTAGATCTACAGTTGCAATATAGCGATATTCATCTGAACTTCAAAGTGCACATATATGCATCATCCTGTCGACAAAAAACAGCAAATTCCCACAGATATTAAGAACATTCCTGTTCCTGTAAGCACGGAAAACTTGCAATAAAACTCTTCAAACATTATACATCATGTCGAAAGTTTTTACAAAGTTTAACACCGCCATTATAGACTATGCAAGTATTCATTCATCCAAATAGATGAAATGAATCTACTTGAGTTTTTCAAGTAGATTCAGTCCTCCCGCTTGAACTTTCTAAGCTCAAAGTTGACTGAAAATAAACTTACTGAATATGGAATGTCGTATCTAATTCTAGTAATAAAACAAACTTGACTCAAGCAAGTGTGCTACCTCGTAGGCAGATCTTGGTAAATAATTAACAAGCTTTCAAACCATCACCCATTAAAAGTTCTAACATCTAATATAGCTAGTCATAAATATTTAATTAAAAGAACCATTTTTACACCATATACAACAAATTTAAGAAAAGTAATCTGATCACATCGGAAGAATTATTAATTATTTCTTCCGAATTCTAATTAAAATTGAAAATGATGTATTAAGTAAAATGCCTTTCGGTGGTTATTGACAGAATTTACATTCAAATTGTTTGAATTGCCCGCACTTTATTGACTGCAAGATTATTCGTCTTTTGTGATGGATTATAATTACGTGTTGATGTGGATGATATTCAAATCATCAGATAATCTGACAGGGAGTAGGAAGTAAGTAAAATAGACTTTTTTTTCCCCATGGGTAGATAATCTAATGATAAGGACGGTACAACCATGAATCATGCGAAAGACTTTATCTTCGCTCCGGATATTATGCATTAAGTATTAACAAGGCTGCTTGCTGTTTATTGTGATTTGTTAAAAAAAAAAAAGAAAGAAAGAAAGAAAAGAAATATCAGGAGTGACACCACCAACTTTCCAGACATTTGATCGCTTAAATGACTTTTGAATATGTGAATAATTCAGAAAGAAACGAAAGTGAAAACTATAATATGGTGTTTAAATACTGTACGCCTAACTCGTATATTTAATATTTAAAAAACTAATTTGGAACTATTTCACCTAATATATTGGAAATTCATTTCGTTCTTTAAGAACATGAGGAACCCATATGTCGAGCTTTGAGGCATTTCAAATGATCATGAATGGTCAAATTCGATAAATTTAATCTTTCAGGCATCTCATGAGTTCTTATTCGCCGGTTTTTATCCATTAATACCTTTATTGTGTCTTCATCAGCTCCAATTGGCCTCCCAGAACGTAGTGCGTCTTCACCATCAAAATTCAATCGAATCAATCGAACTTTTTTCGCAAACAAGCTTGCTCTATAAGCTGTCAAAATATATAATGATTATGCGGCTTAAGTGTGAAGTTGGTTGTATAAAAATACAAGTTCTCGGTTGGGGAAAAACGAAATTACTTTCCGAACAACCCAATAGATTAACTAACTATGCAATTGCCTAGATGATCTTTGAAGCTCAAATATTTTAATCAATTTTAAATTTTATAAAACACCTGTCGAAATCTATACGTATATAAACAGTGACCTAATATGAGTGTCTTATTTGAATCCAATCGAATGCACCCTATATAGACGATAGCGCACGTTAAGTAGTTGGCGTCTATAGGCCGTGATGGATAAGAATTCTTTTTTGTAGTCTTACAGAAACTATTAAGTCCTACATAAAAATCTGTGCAGATTGTGTGACGGTTACCCATAATATGCGTACTCAATTTCAGCTTATTCGGATGCACCATTTAGACACAAGAGCACTTTGAATGATTTGCGTCCGTAGACTATATATATTAGGCAATTCTTTTTTGGAACCCTGCGAAAAATCTATCAGTTTAACTCTCAGTCATGTGGCTGTAACCTATAATTTGTACCCGATTTATTTCCAATCGAATACACCATTTAGATGCTAGCGTACTTTCAAGAATATGAATCCGTAAGCCATAATGCATGAGATTTCCTTTTTGTAGCCCTGTAAAAATTCCATACATCCTATACATATCAAAATACATACCAGTCGTAGTAAAGTGGTCTTTAATATACTATATACCCGATTTAAACTCTTTCGAATACACCGTTTCGAAGCTACCGTGTGCACTCACGTACACATACACTCATACATACGTCACGGTAAAACTAGCATAAATGCATTGAGAAGACCTTCAAAACGTGTAAATACATAAACATTTTACGGTCGAATTTTTTCATGATTACAATACTTTCCTTACATTGTACATGTTCAGAAACTATAAACTCCATTTGTAGCAATGCCCCTTTACGTCAAATCTAAAAATTCCATCTGAAGAGATCGCCTTCTCTGGGTACGTCAAGTACCGATTTCTTACCCTATCTAATTAACCCTTTAACGCGCAGTGTTCCCACTCTGAGAACTTTAAACTCTGACGTTTTGACTGTTGTCAGTCACGAAGAAGAGATTTGATGTCTATAAAAATAGTTGCGGGTGACATAGCTCCACGAGAATCCTTTATTTTT
Source organism: Cheiracanthium punctorium (assembly GCA_038373885.1). Classification (NCBI taxonomy): domain Eukaryota; kingdom Metazoa; phylum Arthropoda; class Arachnida; order Araneae; family Cheiracanthiidae; genus Cheiracanthium; species Cheiracanthium punctorium. The sequence continues at coordinate 24,309 of JAWZYV010018256.1, read as the reverse complement.
TAGCACTTTTTAGCATTCCACGAGAATCCTTTGCTTTTTAGCCCTTTTTTTACTTTTCCCGTAAAAAAATTGTCACGGTTATTTTTAACAGCACTGACATCTGCTGAAAACTGGAAGAACGCGAAAACAGCTGGATAGATTGCCCAATGCTGAAAATAGGGCAGCCGTTGCCATCGCTCGACTTAACTACCAGCAAGATGGCGGACGATCGAAACGTTCATCGCGTGCCACAGATCTAGAGACCCTCTTTTGACGACAGTGAAAATTAACCAATCTAAATTGCAATTATTTGTGCTTATTTAAAAGATTTCTTATATTCATGTCGTATTAATTACAAAAATTGGAACTAATTTGTTCAAGACTTTGAAGTTTTAATCGGTAAAACTGATTAGAAAACTAGTAATCAATGGGTATATAAAATAATTTATTTTTAATTGTACGGCTGATTTGTATTTCAAAAAATCTAGTAATCTATGAGTAACTTGTAAATCACTACAATAGATTTATTTCCTTACTGTTTGGTAAATAATGCAGGACATTTTGAGTATTTGTTACAATTAATTCTATTACAAATGTTCGAAAGTATTTTCCGTTTATTTTAAAAGCTGAATTCTGGAATCTTGCACAAGCCCTTTCTAAGTGCGCTTGTGCAAGAAATCAGCGACTACCCTGTCAATTAGTAATAAGTTATTACTAGAGTATAAGCAAAATGATGAGTGTGAGAGGTTATTACTAATAACCTCTCACACTCATCATCTTGCTAGTACTCTGTTAAGACGAGGCTGAACTAGATCTAAATCAATTTGTGGACATGAAAAGTAGAGGAAATTTTGTGAATTAAAAAATATGTAATTTATATGCACCTTTTGCATCATTAGCAATAAAATTGTTATTTAAAATAACGAATACACAATATCACACTAACAATACAGTTTTTCTTTGTTTATTTATATTTTTTAATTCTTTTTCTTTAACCTTTTCATATTTAACTGTCAACATTTTTTTTCTAATTCCGGACTCTAGCGGTTTATATACACCGGTTACAACACAGTGGCCTAGTGATTAAACTCCGTTCCCACAAGTGTCCGGAAAGTGAAGCAGCACTGGCTTGGTCAGTGCTTGGGAGGGTGAACTCCTCTCTCGGCTGGACTGCTGTGGGACCGTGTACGCTAATGGGAGCTGGTGCACATAAAATCTGTTCGTTGCTCCGATGTCCTCTGTGTTCAAACGATACCGGTGGGGGTGTCTATTTCAGGCGCTGGGTCTCGTCATCTGGAATGGGTTCAAAATTAGGAGACTCCGAGCTCAGTCTTCCTCCCACTGGGATGGAAATGGAAGCCGCTCCCTTTCGCCCATTGCCGTCCTATATGGAGGATCTGGCACAGCTCCTCGGTTGCTAGAGGGCATTTGAAACAATAACTATGCCAGAAACACTGGTCACTTTATTATGGAGCACCTATTTGATGGACCAGCGTTGACTCGTATGACGGGACGGACGAAATGACACCCAACACATGGCAGGAATCGAACCTGGACCGGTTTGGTATAATGGTTCTCTGGACACTGCACAACCCAAGGCGGCCTGTCAACAAAACTTTCAGCATTTATACCATACTTAAGTTGAGAAGCAATAAGCTCTAAAATCTGTTCTAATGACAAACAAAAAGCATGAAGGCAATGCAAAACGTTGGAACAAAATAGCTATGGCACAACTTGCCTGAAAATTTTGTTTTGATTCTATAAAAATATTTCAATGCTAATAATGTTTTAATGTTTTATTTTCTTTTTCTTTTCTTTTCTTTCTTTTTTTTTTTTTTTTTTTTTTTTTTGCTCGTTTGTACAAAATATAAGCCCCCGCACAAGGCTTAACCAGAAGAGTGTTTTGGGATGGGATCTCCCTAAAATTTCGATTTTTGTGAACAGTTATACAAATTATGGAGTTAACAGTTATAATAAGTCTTGGTGAGAAAAATTCTGCCTTTTCCACTGTTTGGACCTTGCCCGAAATGTTTTCTGGGTGCAGACCTGTCTACGCAAAAACTGTTTTAATTTATTAATTTTGTGCGTGTGTATGTCCTTAAAAGTTCAAAAAGTTAGGCAAATACTTGCCCAATTACCTTACGTTCAACCCTGCTCTGAGCAAATTATAACTAAAGTGACCAGAGGTCCTGCTTTTTGCCTATATGTCCTGCTGTCCCCACAGAACCCTAAAATGACCCGCTTTCCATTCCTGTCCCGCCAAAGTCTTGCTTTATGAAAAATAAATAAATAAATGTAAAAAAATTGGGAATAAATTCACGTGAAAATGATTGTGTTGTTTACAAAGGTTTTTGTTACTTGTATTTCTTTTATTGATAAAAAAGATTGTTTTATAATATAAAACACTTATAATCAATGGATGGTGATTCTAGTATAGTTATTGTTAGAAAGCAAACTATTTTGGTAATTTATCCAAAAATTAACAATAAAATTATTTAAAACCTAAGTTTATATAATAGGCCTATTTTATTTGTACATTCGCTATATTTTTTCCACTCATTTTTCTCATAAAAGTAGAAAATCAAATTATGTGTAAAAAAAAAAAAAAAATCTTGGGGAGGGGGGAGGGGTGTTCGGAATTAATTTTTACCCTTCCTGACTCTGCTGTTTAGAAGTGTCCTGATTTTCGGTTCAGGAAAAAAAAAATTGTAACTTTAATTATAACCCACTTTCAATAGTTAATTCATGCAGACTACTACTATCGTCGGTTTAGGTATTACATTTTCAGTATCCCATTTCAATAATCCGTTTAAATTATTTGTAAGCCAACGTGACTGGAACTGGGTCACTGCAGAACAGGAAGAAACGAAACTAGAGGTGCGCGGGAAAACATACTGTTCGCGAGAAATGTGCAAAAAAATAATTAAATATAATAATACTAGCTTTAATTTAATTTGAAATTGCGGTTTCATTTTGAAATTTATAAGATTGGTAACTTTTAGAAGCAATTATTAGTCAAAAATAAAAGGAATATGCTATTATGATGTCATTACTGATACATCGTCATGGAAACAATTTTGTAGAAAAAAGGGGCCTCTTTCGTGAGAGATAATATTGCTTCAAGTGAGAAACAAATTTAAAAAAGTGTTTTCATTAAAAAATAAATCTAACATACTAATAATTAAACGTTTTCAATTTCATTATCTTTTAAAAATTGACGACAATGATAATTCTCAACATTTCGTCCCGGCACTCAGCCTAACTTATCCATCATTGCATCATCACACTTTGATTACGATAAACAAACGATTTCGATCATTGTGTATAAAACAAAGAGAGACCTCACCTCAAATTAAGACAGCGCGGAGTTCCGGCAGCACCATATTCAATTAAAGGTGTTCCACTCCATTATTCAGGGGTGAAAAAAACTACAGTAAAAGAGTGTGGTCGTACACAGGATGTTTAAGTTGACAACAACCGCTCGGGAAAGATGTGAAAAATGAACTTCGAACTCTTTGCAGGAGATAAAAAAATCCACAAGTGAAAAAAAGAAATCGCTTACCGGCATCTGTCGGGTTTTGATACCTGACTTTTTACTTCTGAGATAGTACCTGTGTGTTATAAAAAGCCAAACAGTAAAAAAAAAAAAAAGCCGAAGTAACTTAACGCTGGAGAGACGAAATTACGCTGGAGTGTTATTGATTGGTGCATAACTTGTTATTAGTATGAATTTTTTAAAATGTGCTTCATCAACACAGTCATTTTCATAGCTGTCAACTTTTAGGCTTTTTTTTGGGGGGGGGGGCGAAGATTACACGCCACTATTTTTTTAATGATTTGATCGAAAAATGAATCCGAATTTCTACCTTTAACATAACTATATGAAAGTTGTCATAAATAATGTTGCATCCAAGCATTTTAACCGTCTTTTCCAAAACTTTCTTTTTACTCAATGAAAACTAATAACAAATGTCATTTTCAATGACTTTTTTCTTCTTTTTTTTCTAAATTTACCCAAGTTTTAATTCGCAAGGGAACTCAACTATTGTATGTAGTACATCCCCCCCCTTTCCTTTTTTGGAGAACTTTTATATTAAATTAAAAAAATTAATACCCTTTATACCTTTATTTGTGTTGGTAAAGGCAAAGCTGCACGAGGGTTATCTGCCCATGGGGTGGGATGCCTCAGGTGGAGGACTTTTTAAGGGATTCTAACGCGTATTCTCGTTACATCTGGAGAAAACTGCGAAAAATCCAGACCGTTAGTTGGACAGCGGCGTGGTATAGGCTAGAACCCTGTACCTTCACTCTACAGTCTTTTATAATTGTTTCTAATGATATCAGTTTTAGTACATAGGGTGCAAATTTCTAATAAGCAAAAACTTAATTAATTTTACAATAAATAAGATAATTAATGTCATTTACAACTAATATCTCATGCACTTCTTTTGTGGTACATTAAGCCCTAAATACAGATGATTAGGGGTTATTCCAGTACATTTTTTTTTTTAATCGCAAGTGGAATGGACGACATTTTAATGCCTACAGTTTGTAATTATACTAAAACTCACTCAAGCTAACTAAGTGAGGTGGAGGAGGAAATCCCCAGTGCATCGAAAACAGGAAACATTCACTAAACGCAGAACAGAAAAACTTCTGCGTTTACGGAATGTTTACACCACCGAGTTTAAAATTTTCAGAAAATTACAGTATCAACTGCCGACCCACAGTATTACTGCAAACCCGCAGTGGTCTGGGCGTTAAACTCCGTTCCGGAGGGTCAACCCCCTCTCTGCTCGACTGCTGTGGGATGGTGTACACTAGTGGGAGCTGGTGCACGTAAAATCCGTTGTGGCTTCAACGTCCTCCACGTTGTTAAGCGATACCTCTAGGGGGGGCGATTTCAGGGGTTGGTCCCTCCTCTGGAATTGGTTCAAAAGTATAGGGGATCCCGGGTTAAAGTCGGAATTCCTCCCACTGGAGCCCACTAAAAATGGATTTGGCCGCCCTATTTGGTTGGGGGGGGGAGGAGATCTGGCACCGCATGTTGTTGTCAGGGGGCATAAGCAGCAACAACAGCTACTGTAAAATCAATTAATGAATTATTTATTATAGTGGGCCAGTGTACAATGACGTACGAAGCATTAAACGACTAAGTGGAGGCGTGCCGGATCTTTAAAATAGTTAGATCCGCGGATACGGATCTAGAAACGGATAACTCGTTTTTTAGATCCGCGGACACGGATACGAAAACGGATCATTTGTTTCCTATATCCGCGGATACGGGTACGTAAACGGATCATCTGCTGTCATGCCCGCGTATACGGATACGGATCTTATTGTTGGAATTATTTTGAAGAATAAATTATCTTAAGACGATAATTTCATGCACAGTGGGTGAAACATTCTGCCACAACAATAATTTTCAGATACTGTGCAATACATAAAAAAATATTTAATTAGCTAACAGGATATAAAATATCAAATCGCTACTACCAAACCAAGTAGGTTTTTAAATCAGAAGAGCCTCCTGTTATATATTATTAAAACTGGTAGTTCAAAAAAATTATACGACTTTGGTACATAAATACGATGTCAGCCACATTAAGATTTTCATTCGAAAAACTCTCATAGTCGAATTTTTTTCTTATATTCCACATGTTCGGAAAAAAAAAATAATCTATAATTTTATGTGCAAAAATACCATTGGCACAACTAGGAGTGGGATAAGCCTCCTTAGAACGATTTTAACTTCCTGTTGGAGGCAATTACAATGGGCGCTAGAATAAACATTCGAAGAAAATGTGTCTACATTGAATATATTTAATCTTCGTCCACCTAAAATAAACAGCTTCATATTCAATTTTTATTATATAACCAAATCGAATTTAATGCTCTTCTGGAAATGCGCGGAAAGTTTTTGCATTCGAAAGATTTCGTTTTGTGTAAACAGCCCCTCTTATACCAATGCTTTTTGCAGACAATTATTTCAATGAAAAAAAAAAAAGAATTGAACTATGTTATCTGGGAAAACTATTTTTAACGAATTGGAATCACATCTTTCCCTTCAAAGCCCGATAACCGTGACTTCAATATGACGTCATGTGAATTCCGAGAGCTAATTTTGTCACTCGAATGATTAACTTTTTTTTTTCTCAGAAATAAAATGGTACAGAAAATAGCGAAAAATCGCTTTAAAATGAGGGAACGAATGTATAGAGTGTATTTTCATATTTTTTAAAATAGCACAGATTGTTTTCTATATTTTTATGCATAATCATGAAAAATTTCAAGCGGATATTACAAACGGTTTAGGTGTTATTAGGTTTTTTGTGCCTTTTTTTTTTTTAAGTAATGGCGGTAACAGTTTTATTCTGGAGTGCGCATCTGGAATTGTTACAGAATCAATGAATAAGTGAGTCAGGGATCAGCGTAACTACATAGTAGGATAAGAGATGGGGAGCCTTTTAGTGCTGGTGGAAAAATGGGGAGGGATGGGATGAAACATCACGTAAAAATATTCAAAAAGCTTACCAAGTAACGCCAGTAGAAAATGCATGCTAATAGATTTAAATTACTAACATTAAGCGTAGGATTTTTGTCCTAAATAAGAAGCATCACTTAAAAATAATAAACAATAATATTTAAATTTAAACACAAATAAAATATGTTTAATTAGAAAAAATGTATTAATAACAGAGTAATTTGATTTTTATTTCTCGAACATGTACTATGTATTCGAAAAACTACGTGGCAGTCTGAACGCAGCCTAAGTTTTTGAAACTTTCATTCAGTTCGAGTTGTGCATTTTTCTGCGCAGCTTTTTCTCATTCTATTTCTATAGTATTACATCCAGAAAAAGGATGTTAGAAATATCAATTTTAATTTTGTTTAATCACACTCATGAATAATGATACTCTTTCCAATTTAATGGAATGAGGAAAGAAAATAGGGAAGACGCACGGATTATGATATGCTTTTAATATATAGCACTTTTGTGTTTATTTAAAATCTGAAAGTGTTTCAGATTATCTTCCTTTTTTTCTTTTTTTTCTTTCCTTTTCGTTTTTGAAAACGGCCAATATATCCAGAAGCTCTTCAAAATTAATATAGGACGAAAATAATTTGTACCTTTTTGTAGTTTTTTTATCATTAACCCTTTAACGCGCAGTGTTCCCGCTCTGGGACACCAAACTCTGACGTTTTGACTGTTGCCAGTCACGAAGAATAGATTTGATTTCTATAAAAGTAGGTGCGGGTGACATAGCTCCACGAAAATCCTCTACTTTTTAGCACGTCATTTCCCGTAAAAATTGTCACGACTATTTTTAACAGCACTGACATCTGCTAACAAATGGAAGAATGGGAGAACAACTGGACAGATAACCCAATGCTGAAAAAAGGGCAGCCGTTGCCATCGCTCGACTTAACTACCAGCAAGATGGCGGACGATCGGAACGTTCATCGCGTGCCACAGATCTAGAGACCCTTTTTTTTTGACGCAGCTGGCTGTGCGCGCACAGCCAGCTGCGTCAGAAGAAAATTTTAATGTTCAACCTATAGCTCTCATAAAATATAGCTTAATTTTACTTTATTCTGTCCTGTACTACTATCATTTAATAATTTTGTATTTATTTTAATCCAGCAATAAAAATTCGAAGCAATCAATAATTCGGGGAATAGTTTATCAGAGCTGCACGTGCTAGTAATTCATGCTTCTTTGCTCAAATAATGCTGCTATGCATTATTAAAAACTAAAATTATTTCCGTAATTGTCTTATATTTACTTTAAATGCATATTCCAGACGATAACTACAAAATTTTCTTTTTACTGCGTAATTATGAGAGTGCAGCTTAAGTTTGTTAGAAAATATATATTGAATTTTTTTAATAATGTTAAATATATCGATATATTTAATTAAATAGCTGACAATTATCTTTTGCTGTGTTTATTTATAATTTTTTCGCATCAACCGTTTTCTATTCGGTGTATAACGTGCACACGGAAAAACGTAGTAATGTTTAGAAGTTGAAAATACATGTTGCATGCCGATGTATACGGTATATCTATATAAGAACTTGAAAAGAAAATCTAATAAAAGCAGGACAAACCAGCAGTTTGAAACGTTTAGAACTGGAGGATGGTGTTATGCGAAGGCATAACAACTCTCCCTTTTTTTCCCATCTCACTATGGAAAAGGTACCATTTGATACCTCATAAATATATACAGAGTATCCAAGATCAATTAAAATGTTTAAACTTATAAAATACATTTTTTTTCCCCAAAGCTCCCGATCTCCCACAGTTCAATGACACAAGACTGCACAGACTTGAAATTTTCAGAAAAATATGTACCCCCCAGATTTTCCCAGCAGACCACACTGCAAGTAGAGGGGGTATTTGATCACTCCAAGCAGCACGAGTGTGATGATTCCAATACTAGACGCAGTCAAAAAACGCATAAATTTTAAGGTTTGCAGGGAATAGGGTCGTCTCATATTTGTTTTAGCTCCATTGGCTAAAAATACAAGTGTTCCTAGAATACTATTAGATTGAAACAAAAACAAAAGAATTATAGCCAAATTGGCGAATATCAAGCTACACAACTTCAATAACGGTTTTTGGCAGTTGGATTTGAAATTTTGAAAACTCAGATCAGGCCTCTTGTGGAAGAGTGAAGGGTTTGAAACCCAGTTTCATTCTCCTAAAATCGACCGATGCCTTCGGCTGGATATCTTCTACGTCTCTATTGGAAGAAAATGAAGATTGATTATTAGAATTTCCCCGAGATTCCTTGATGCCTGGGCAAGCCACTTCTTCCATCTTTGACAAATGTTGAGAGTTAATATATGAAAGAAAAATTTAATGAATTACTGATATTGCTCGAAGCAGTGTGGCCAGAATTCAGCCAGAAATTTTTCATCGGGGGGGGGGGGGGTTACGACTACTTCAACGCATATATGTATGTATAGGTGTATGTATAGGGAGTGAAGAATATACATTTTGTATGGCAAGAAATTCCTCATGGGAGGAGGGTTATGACCCCCCAATCCCCTCCCCCCATGGCTACGCCCCTGGCTCGAAGGTTCAACTTTCTCGTCCAGGCGCGGAACCAGGAAAATTTTTCGGGGGGGGGGATATATCCCGATATTCCCCCTCCCCTGGCTACGCCCCTGTTCTCGTCCATTTTTTCGTTAGTTCCAGAGTATGTGACGAACTGTCATGTGTATTGCCTTTTTTACGTTATTTCGAAAGGAGATGAACTGTGAGAAAAACGCATAATCGTCCTGCTAAAATTTAAGCACTCAATTTTAGTATTGTGCTATACTCCGACTTTTTGAATTTTAAGAAGAGATAAACAGTGAGAACAACGCGTGATCGTCCTGCTCAACGCTAGTTCATTGTGCTCTGTGGAAAGTCCTTATTTTTAAGAAAATGAACTGAACTGTGATGTGTTCTCAGCTTTTCGTGTAGTGCCTCCAACTGATGTTAGGTACAAGCCTCGGACTATTGCAGCTACTGACTGTAATCCACTTAAAAGGTTTTTCAGCTGCCCCAACAATGGTATGATTAATCTGCTATTTTTGTTTATATAAAGTGCACTTTGGCGTATTTAAATTAACGTATAATCAATTTGACTTTACTATTTTTGTTAGTATTAAGTGTATTTCAATATTTTTGAATTAATGTAGGATGAATCCTTATTGATATATATTTTAATTAAGATTTTGCAAATGTCTCACAGTTGATGAGAGATGCCGCTGCTTGATAAAAATTTCAGGGATAAAAAAAATTCATCCTACATTACATGTATTTGCTGCGTATAGTAATGGTTTGATTAATATTGAGGTAAAATATTTGTAAAGATGGGAGGATTTAATTAATTAAGAATTTTTCTAGATAAATTTTTATAAGTAAAAATATTGTTTAAAATAAATTGAATGTTAATATGCAAATTGTTCGCGTAACCCATTTTGAATATAATTATCTGAAATCATTAGTCGTAAAGTGTTACTTATTTGGGTACTTACGTATTATCCCGGCGGTCCGCCAAGACGAGCAATTTTTCGCCAAGATAAATGCCGGACAAATGAAATAATTCATAGTTGGAAATACGTTTGGCAACAGTTTGCCAGTACATTTGACGCAAAAATCGTTCGGCGGAAATGACCGCCGGGATAATACGTAAGTACCCTTATTTGATATACTTAGGATCGTTGATTATAAACTATATGTGCAATGAATATAATACATAAAAATAAATAAAGACATGTCTACAGAAATTTTAGTTATTATTTGAATGAACAAAATTTCAGGTTTTAGTGGTACCTGAATAGAAGTAAATTTCTGGTAAGATTTAAATATTTCCTTTATATTACACATCGCAAAATTTATACTAACCATATAGAGATCATGGGCCATACCTATTAAGATATCTAAACCATCCGACCACCGACCTTAACAGATGGCCTGTACGATAGCTCAACAAACTTAAACTTTTTATTGTATTTCTCACAAACAAATAATAAACATGCTTTTCTTCTACTTCTTAATTTATTCACTTTAACTATTCTAAACAAATTACTATTACACTTATAGCAAGCCTTCACATACGGATTTCCAGTTCGGGGAAAATAAATAATAAATAAATAAATTCTGAAAAATTGTACTCAACAGCATTTCCAACGAACTTCTCATCAAAGAAAATTTAATAATTTTAGCATTCGATTCTGAACAAGGCCACCATTTCAATCACATAGTTGAACTTCACTGATATGAGCATACGTTAGCACTATTTTAGTTGTTAATCCCCGAATTCGGCGGATCATATTTTGCGTGCTAGAGCGGGGCCGGCTAGATCATATCAGGATCGTATCTGGTGCTAATCCTACTGTTTGGCGTGGTATGTTAAATATCATTTTTCAATTAACCCTTAATGTAGCCTGTGCTGACGTGCTGGTTGTACCACGCAAAGTTTGAGTGCGATGTGATTATGCATAGTTATCAGATTAACACCATTTGCCATAGTATATTTATTAAATTATGAGTCTCTACATATAATTATGCTGCTACTAGTATTTACTGAACTTTGTAAAAGATGTCTATTCATAACAAAGATTTTTGAGAGTTTTACAGAAAATATATTGTTGTGTATTTTTAAACATCTACAAATAACACAAAAGGAATTTTAATTAGTCTACTTAGAATTTAATTAAAAATTTGAAAAGCAACATCTCATTTACAAGTAAAATAAAATTTTCAACAAGTATATTTTTTTAAAAAGAAAACTGACTACAAATTACTTCATCATAACGAAAAATTATTCCCTTTCTAAATTAGTAGGGTTTAGAAAATTCTAGCCTAATACAGTACCCGATGCTTAATAAAATCATATTTGTTCCCAACTAAATTGATTTTAATAAGCAGATGATTTTTATATGCGGCGAACATTCGCCGAACCCAAAGAGGAGGGGTGAGTGGTACTAAGTTCCAAAACTTGGAGATAAATTATGAAATACTACGATTAATGGAATTAATGAAGAAGATTAATTAGTTTCTTATTGATTGGTTAATTTTTTATTCAAAATTAATAAAATTAACTTATAAACACATACTGTTACTGCACATAAAATGAATTTACTTATATTTTATTAGATAATAGGGTTTTTAAAAACTGGTCAATAGTTAATTGTTTTGATGGAACAATTAATCGGTTCTTCGAAACGCAAATCTATGTGGGTGTTGGGGAGAGCCCGCCTTTTCCCCTTTTGGTATGCTAGGATCGCTGTCTAAACAAGTTGCTAGGACAAATGATGAGTAGGCGTGTATGGTTGTAACCGTGGTTGCAATACTGCTGGCGTGAATGTCTCAGAGCGAGATAATGGGTCGCTGTGTGTGTATACACAGAATCCCATCGTTTTCCCTAGAATTTTTATTTACGAAGATTCAAAGGTGGTTTCAATTTTTGAGTTTATTAAGCGACGGCTTTACTATACATTTATATTGATTTGATTGTGGCCATAGCTATTTGATCAGATTAAGCTGCTGATTTTATTAAGCGGCAACTACTGTATAGTATCGCCGAGTTCAGTTTTCGTGGCTTATTTTCTGACGCCAAAACTTAAAGATAAATCGCCAAAAGTGATCAACTTTGGCGACTTTTGTTACATAATGTAAAATAGTAGGGTTTGGCAAATTCCCGCCAAATATAGACGATATCGCCAAGTGAAGTTCAGTTTTGGGAACTTATTTTTATCTACTCCAAACTTCCATAAATCGCCAAAAGTAGCCAACGGTGGCGACTTTCGGCATTAACACCATCGATTTTTGACATTACCAACACATTAACAAATTTGATATTCGGCCAAAACTGTTGGCCGAACATTCGGTATTCAGTCAATTTATTATTAGTTAAATCTCTACTGAGAATATACGTAAAAACTGACAGCACTCATCATGACAGGGTAACCGGTAATGGCGGACACGAGTTAGATCCAAACCCAGAAATTTTACACATCAGCGAGACGCAAGACTTCAGAGACGTTTAAAAAGAAAGTTGTATGTCACCACTAATTTAATTTTGCAAGACCCTGTCAAAGAACTTTAAAATTTATTTCCATCTTTCAACTGAAGAGTAAACAGTTATAAATGTTTATATACTTATTGTATTGTGCTTGAAAACGATGAATGTCTGAGTGCTCCTGTAGAACTATAAACTCTGCAGACACTATTTTCGATGAAGAGCATTATTTTGTAATCCTTGATAACATATATAAGTTTTGTTTTGTTTGAAATATATGAATAAGTCTAAAATATGCTTCAAAGAATAGTTAATCATAGAGCTTACTATAAGGTGGAATTACTTTGCGTAAAAACTAAGCTCGTGTTAAAGAGCTATAAAAGCACCATACAGATTTTTCAATGGGGTGGGGTATATGGTACTGTATATTGGAATAACATATATAAATTTCTTAGTAATCGATGCCTGTACTAACCGATTCTTTAAAATATCAGTGTTCTTGGTAGATAGTGTCTAACAGGATTTATAAAATAAAAAAATATAAAAAAGTGATACAAAATACTTTGATATGCAAAAATTTTTTTTTAATTGAAAGTTTTATTTCTCACCGGCTAAAAGATACTCTTGCATCATTAGAAAGCCTTTATGTGCAATTATATGCAAAACAAGACAAGGGCATTTCAAAATCTCAATGGACATTTTGCATGGTTTCTGAGTTCGAGGCTAAAATTCGTCTGCTGGCGGTATTTACATCCGCCAGCTCCTATTGAAATGCATTGAGTATCCATTTTATAATTACTGTTTCTCATTATTAGCCACTCGGAATGAGTTATTGTCTTTTTAATGTTTAAATAGATGGTTTAGAAGACGGTGATATCGCACTTCGCTTCAAAGCTTCGTTAATAAATTGAATATTAGCATTCTAAAATTATTACGCTGTTGCAAACACTGTATAAATAAAACATCATTGAGTTTATTTTGAGTTTTCTGAGTTTATAATAGTACAAATATTCATTAAAAATCTCCCACACCTTTTTAAAGTACGATCTTTTTAATTATTTTTAGTATTTAATTATTATTAGCATTTTAAATGAAATCTCACAATGAAGATAAAATTAATTTATAAAAAGCTATTATTTGTTAATTACTAGTATTCTAGCTTCTTTTGCAACAGCTATATTTCTAGAAAAAAGTGTTAAATAATCCCTTGGGTCCAAACAAGCTGAAACCGAAACTAATCATCACCATAAGATAGCAGACGTGGCGTATCAAATACCTCCAGCTGACGTCACGTGCAAAATATCCATTTAAAAATATATCTAACTGCATCTTTCACGCAAAGCAAACGCAATTGCCTCCTTGGTTGCTAGAATCCTCCCATGTTGGTCACATCTAATAGATGGCGCTAAAATACAAACGGCGTTTCAGCAAAGTCAGCTTATACATCGACTTCTCCTACAAATAAAATCATATCCAGTATTTGTTATTGTTTGAGGATTTACGTAATTTCAGCATGCCGATCAAATATATTGGTAAAAAAAGTGAATTTACTGGAAATTTATTATTTGAAATTTTAAACAGATTAAAATACCATGGATTGGGTCGGGTAATAGTGAGGAATAGTTATAGAAATAAGTATCCTGAAATGAGTTACTATATTATCCGGAAAGTAATACCTATGAGAGAAACGATCGGTCCAGGTCCTGATGTAAGTATTACTTTTCTTTTACACTAACAGTATACATTTTTAATTAATTTGAAACCTGTGCTTTCTAATGTGTGTACAAAGTTGAGAATCACAATATTTTCTTCCTAGGAGCTTGTGTATGGGAAAGTATGGGTAGATGAAGTTTTTCGAGGTAAGTTTTGACATCTTAAATTCACATGGTAATTGAATTGTTATTGTTGTTTTATCAGAGATTTCATTCATTTATTTTTGAGAAATTCGATCCTAATTCAATTAAAAATGTGAAATGTTAGGATTTTATTTTTAAATAAATTATTGTTGTTATTAAGTTAGTATAGAAGTTATAGCCCCACCTCATGATAAAGTACCTCAAGACATATAACTACAAACTGGAGATAAAGCTCTACGCTAAGGTGCTCCGAAAAACCCAGAACTTCAGTTCAGTTCAGAAGTTATAGTTAGTATAGAAATTCATACAAAAAATAAAATTTTTATCAGTGATTTGGTAAAGCTTAAAAGACATTTTTCGAATAAGCTATATCGGTTATGACAAACCAGGGGCTTAGAAAATAAATGAGCTTAATCCCCTCCTTATATCTTTAGAAGAAGAGGCAACCACAAACGAGCCCAGTATATTGTCTTCTTTCGTTCCCAGAATCATTAATAAACACACTATCCCAAATTCATTATAATTTATGTGTTTGTGTGTGTCTAATTTTGTGATAAACTTCATAATGTTTTTTTTTTTTTTTTTTTTTTTTTTTTTTGTGAAATGTATTAAGTACTGCAATGTAAGCTCAAAATAAACTTGGTTTTAAAACAGCAAAGTTTTACCTGCAGATGAAAAATAATAATGTATATCAAGTCATTTGATAGTATGGCAAGTTATTTTTATTTCAAGAAAGACTCAGCAGAATAGGTTGTTAATGTACCTTTTTGTTGGTTTTCATTTAAGATCATTTCCACAGAAATGTCTCATTTTTGGGAGAAAATAAATTAAAAAAAAAAATTAGCAATTGGTATGATTAGAAAGCTTGAAACTTGTATTTTTATGTTCAAATCTCGAATTCGATGAAGTTCAAAAATACAGGCCGGCGATAAGAAAATCCCGAAATCGATACCAGCTTGTGATGCTTTTGCTACTGCTTTCTCTCCATTGATGGCGATACCGGATCGCGGGAAAAACAGCTGCTTCACTGCAGGAATCGCTGCTGCGTGTTTGTAAAATAGGTTTTTCCTCCCTCAGAGCTCCACAGAAAGAAAGCAGGGAACATTAATTTCGAAAGGGATGTAGCGAATAGAGTGTCGTTCTGCCCGCGGAAGATATCTAGGCACAATAGTAGTTATTACTTAACGATGATTTTGAGTGAAGTATATTATGATGCGCCAACGGCTATTTCAACAGACAATAGAGCTGCTGACTTTGGTTGGATCGATAATATCTGATTCAGCAAATGTTTTATTGGAAATAATAATTTAATCTAAGTGCTGTGTACCGTGTACATTAACGGGAGCTGGTGCATGAAAAATCTGTTGTGGCTCCTAAGTCCCCCATGAACAATACCTCTGGAGGTCTCTCACAGCTTAAATAAAGATCATGCTCATCGAAGCTGCCAGCCTTCGGCATCAAATCTATATGTATGGTTTATTAGCCTAATTGCTATAATTAATTAACGTATATCTTGGAAGCTATCCATCGGAGCATGTTTTTATTGATTCTCGACCCCCCTCCCCCCTAAGACTCTGCATCCCCATCGATACATAAAATTTCGAATGCTTTGACACCAAACTTAACCTTTTAAATCTTACAGGCCCAGAAGGTCATATGAAGCTCCCCTGTATTTTCAATTTGGGCATTTTAAACGCTAGCCACCTCCGGCGGCATCTCCAAAGCCTGGAAACCATTACAGAGCCAATTTCTACATTTTGCAGTCCTTTTAAGCCTCAATCATGGTTAATTAGTCTAATTACCATAATTAATTAACGTATATCTCGGAAACTATCCATCGGAGCACGTTTTTATTGATTCTCGACCCCCACCCCCTTAGGCATTACACCCCCATCAATGCATAAAATTTCGAATGCTTTGACACCAAACTTAACCTTTTAATCTTAAAGGCCCAGCGTGTCATACGAAGCTCCCCTGTATTTTCATTTCGGGCAGTTTAAACACTAGTTTTACTTGAACCGCCCTCCGACGGCATCTCCAAAGCCTACAAACTGTCCCAGAGCAAATTTCCACATGTTTGCATAGGGCTGGGCCAAAAATCAATATTTACCGAACTATCTGATTTATTCCAGCATAATAAATTCGATCTTCCCCTTTTCATTTCAGTGAAATCTGGAAAATGGTTAAGTTCCAAAAATAGTGGCCGCCGATAAAAAAAATACCGAAACCGAATTCCGTCAGTTTTCCAGCAGTGATCAATGCTACTAAAAACTAACGCGGCAATCAAGCATTCTCGAGTCCGATTACAATACCGAATAAAGAACTTTGTGGGATTCGTATGGAGCCTGCAAATCCATAGCTGTCGGTCGGCATATTTTATTCAATTGGAAACAGTTGACTTTTTTGTTGTTGTTTACGGCGAGTTCAGATTTTGATGACAGTATTTGTATTTATACAGTTTTTTTAAAAACTGAAACTTTTCAAACTATAATTATATTAATTTGCCATTAAATGATATGAACTGAGATATATGAAGGGTCCAGGGGTAAAACCACTTTACATCCTTTTTTTCGAAAATGAGATAGTGGTGCCATCTTCTAGGTTTAAATGAGCACTATCACCGCTTGAATTATTTTTGGGGTAGAAACACTATTAAAAAAAACAAGCTATGGTATAGAGATGAGTTCGGGCTCATTTATTGAAGCCCGAGCCCGAGGACTTTTAATCTGAGCCCGAGCAATATTATATAAGTCGGAGTCCGAGCCCAAAATTTCAGTAATTATTAATTATTAATTTAAATTCAATTAATTCACTGATAGAATACAATAAATTTTGCCGTTTGTGCAAATTAAAGACAAATAAAGTTGCAAAGTGCCAATGCACTTCTAATTCTTTGTATCCATCCTTTATCAAAAAATGTCGGATCTCATGACTAACTAAGGAATATAAACCGCTGTTCTAAAATACTCAAAGAGCTTCAAGCACCTTCTAAGCGCCCGTGACGCTATTTTTATTTATTTATTATAATAAATAATAATTATATTATAGTATTTATTTATTTTACTTTCCTCATGAATCACTTTTTAAAATCTGTTTAAGCAGTATGTTCAATAAAGGAGAAATTTTTCATGAGCCTGAGCCCGAACACAATTGTGAATTACAGAGCCCGGGCTCATCTCTACTATGGTATAATGGGTCAAGTTTTGGTGTAATGGGGAAAACCACTTTACTGCGGGCTCTTGAAGCAAAATTTTATTGTAAAGTCGTTCTATCCCTGGACCCTTCATATATTAATTTTAATTCATTAAAGTACCAGCAATTACTCATTAAAATCTATTTAATTAATTTTTGAATATAGCAAGTGGTTTTATGGTTTGTTTATTTGATTGCTTACATTTCAAAAATACTAAAATTAAGTGTGAAAAAGTTTAAAGCTATAATAACAATTTAAGACAGCATGAAAATTAATATTTTGGGAGAACTTACCTCTTTTACACCAACATTGAAAGATATTGAACCGTTAATATTTGTCCTGGTTGTCATTGAAGGAGGGAACACGTTTTCATCTGTATAAGGTGAAGGTAGTTTTAGAGGAAGCTTTGCAGGTCATGGGCCTCAAAAGTATTGACAATTCAAAACTAAAATTTGATCTCATGGAAATTGCCAAATTTTCTACATGAAAGCTCTCAAATTAAAGCTATTCTACATTCTCTCATTTGTTGCAATGAATATTAAAATACAGTTTTCAGAGTATTGTAAATGTGAAAAAAAATGCAACCATCTTGCTTTTATTTTTCAATTTTTGTTTGTTAATGGATACAAATTTTTAAAAGGCTGTTTTCTAGTCTAAAAATAACAATAACCTTTATTTACAGATTTGTAGGTTCTGTAACTTGAAGATGTAATTATTTTGTTTTTTCAATTTACTTTTTTATTTTAGTTAATGTAAAGTTTTTTTTAATGACTGTGTGATAGTGATAGTCAAAACTTTGCAACTTTTTGAACGAGAAGAGTTTTTTTTTTTTTCCCTTCTGAGCTCCATAAACATTATTGCATGATCAAATCTACTCACAAAAGTACCTATTATTAGATTTTTTTAATCAAATAAACTAGATAGCATGGAGTAGTTATAAACATAGTCCTAGAACTGTCAAAACTTTATTGGCTTTCAACAACTGCCATGATGCTCCACCTGTTTTCAGTCCATTAATCTAGAGAAGGGGGGGGGGAAATTATGGTTTGCAATATTCTTTTGTCTCCAGGGTAATTGTACAAATGCTGACTAAATGTAAACAGAAGAATATTTCTTAGAAATCTTAAAATATGAAAATGAAATGACCAACTAATGTAGAAGGATACGCAACTTCTTTGTGTTTGTTTTTATATTGGAAACGGAAAATAGAAAGTGAAACATGCAGAATCTGTTTATATTAAACAGCATGACCCTGTGTAGGTTAACAGAACTGAAAAATGTGTATCTGAGTGCTACAAGTATTTGTACTGTGAAGTGCTTAAAGCACAATGAGAATACTGTTATGTCTTCAGCCGAGATGTCTAACTCCATTCACTGGCCTGCAATTTTCACTGCATTTTTAACCCCCCCCCCCCCCACACACACACACACCAAAAAAAAAAAAAGTGTCAAACTATTTCTTAGCTTTGAAGTTTGAAATTAGTACTGCTTCTATCCAAATTTTGTAATTTTTTAAGTTGTTATAATTGCGTTAACTCACTGATGTATGCAAAAAATTCCCACTGATGACGCCATCCTCCTTTGCCCCTATTTCTAACCATGCACTGTATAATCTTTTTGCTCTCATTATTGCCACCATGCTCTGTGCCCAATGTGTTTCCCTAGCATGGGGCTGAATGCTTTGCTTTGATCCAGCATTGAACATGCTTCAGACTAGGTCCCAGCAGAACACTCAAAGACCCTTGCTGAAATATCCTTTTTCAGAATACCTGTACTTTCTGAAAATAACAAAAGTTTTTAGACAAGGTAACCAATACTGACTTATGTTGAAAACTTGGAAATCACCCTCTAAAATGTCACGTCTAAACTACTGTTTATAACGTGTAAGGAAAAAAAAAAAAAAATGAAAATACAGTAGACCCCCTATAAGACGGATTCGTTTAACACGGCATTAGAAATTCCTCCGACCAAGGCATGTAAACTCTTCTACAACGCGGTAAGTAATGAGACAGATGTTTCTGTAGTACTTGTTAACACTGCTGATGTTGATGTGTTTGTAACTCGTATAACACAGATTCATATAAGGAACCTATCTATTGTGTTATGAGGGGGGGGGGTTCTTTGCTTATATGCATATGATAAATTAAGTACAGCATAATGCTGGCTTGCTAAATGTACTGGTTTGTGACTTACGTTGCAAAATGAACAAATTTTTTCTCGCTGTGTTTTGCCATTGACTCTTCCTAAAGCAAAGAGTATTTTCTGTATTTTTCAAAATTTCCAAATTTTTAATGTTTAAAAAGTTATTTATTTATTTTTTAATTGCCGACTGTGTTGATAAATTCTCTGTAAGGTTTACTAGAATGCTGGTTATATTTATGAAAGCACACTCTATTCGACTAGATAGCCATGATTTCAAATCAAATCTTGAAGCCGAGGGCATACATAAAAACTCGCAACTCTCATTATGGCATTGTAACTGATAATGGTTAACTGGAGTAAATTATGGTCCTTTTAAAACTGCTGTCTGGTGTATATACTTTTTAAAAATGGTGTATTGCAAGAAATAATTCAAAAGTACTTATTATAAGAGCTGAAATTTTTATCGAAAGCTAAAGGCACAAAATATTCGTGTTGTTAACTGGGATAAAACAGTTCTACAGATTTAAATTTAATTATAGATTTGAAAAACCGCATTAATAATTTTTTCAAACACGGTGAATAAAGTTTTCTACTATCAGTTGCAATTAAGTAGAAGTATTACGTATTTAGAAACCTAATGACCTTGATATAACAGGGCTTCTACAGACCTGGAAAGTCAGGGAAATCAGTTTTGGTCAGGGACTTGGAGAAAAGTCAGGGAAATTCGAAGAAATTGAAGAAAGGTCTAGGAAACGCAAGAAAAATTGAATTTTGTGGCAAAATGAAGAAAATACTTACTGTTTGAACCTAACTGTAGAAATTGTTTTATTTTCATTTTCTTAGTTAACCTTATAAATAATTTTATAATGTGTTCTTTATGAAATCTTGTCTGGTTGAATTATACTTAATTTTATCCTAAATCATTATCAATCATGGTTTTTGTTAGAATCCAGTTATGTCAAATAAAATTTTTGTCTACATTTATTCTATTATTGTTATTCGTAGAAAAGGGGCAAAAAATATATAAAGTTATTAAAGAAAGGGAGAAATATTAAAAATAGGGACACAAAATTCGTGAGCAAGCTAGACGAAAAGTCGGGGAAGAGTATGATAGATGTCAGGGAAGCAAAAGCTGTAACATTTGTAGAAACCCTGTATAATACACCCAATTTCTTAAAAATCTACATATTTGTGTGTTGTACAGTTTAAAATTTTTTTATTGAAAAACTGTGACTTTAAATAGTTTTTTAAACGACCGAGATTTCCAATTAGTCAAATCTTAAGAGATTATCACACGGAAAAAGACTTTTGTTGAATTGAACAAAATTTTGTTCATTCAACAGAAATTTGGTTGGCGCTAATTCAATAGAATAATTTTGTTGGTTTTAATAAAATTTTTGTTATATTAACAAAAATATTCCATGAATCAACAAAAATTTTGTTAGTCAAGTGCATAACATTTTTTTTTTCGAGTTCATTGTTGTTATTGTTCCTATGAAAGTAATCATATACCAAATGTAATTGACATATTACAATTTCAGGTCGAAAATTGGACGGATTAAGACTGCTAGCCAAAGAAACGTGGCTTCCAGATTATTACCTTATTCCCAGGCACGAGGAGGATAAGTATTTAAACTATAAGCCTGAACTTATAACAAAAATCCTTCCAAAATACGTAGAAGCACCTCCGGTTATTTCGCTGCTAATGAAGGAAAAAAATCCTGCCATGAAAGAAGAGCCGAAAGTGGAAGCTGTGTACAAAGATCTTTCCGAGCATCTGCTGTACAAGATTGCGGAGGAGGGTGAAACTCCAAATTATAAACTGAAAGTACAAATACCCGAAAAATACAACGTTCTGCTGAAAGAGTAGTGTTGGGACGTGCAGTTATATTTTAGTGCGTGTACATTCATTTGAGTGGAGTAAAGAGCTTTCAGTAATAAATTTTATTGGATTTATTTATGAGTTTTGTCTTATTCATTTACAAATCTTCGCACATTCAGGTACAAGAAGTACTTAGAATATTTTGCAATACGGGTTTATTTATTTATTTCAAACTAGGAATTCTGGCTATCACCTCAATATCGTCATACGATGTAGGCAATCTTTCTCATCAAGTGCAAGAATTATTTTTTTCTAAGCACTACTCAACTTTTAAACCACGTTCGAAGCCATACCATACCCCGAAACGTTCTGTACATTAGTCCGTGACCAGAATGCATTTAAAGAATTTCAAACTATCACTGCTAGTAAATAACTTAAGTCTATTGAATAGACTGTTAGTTGCTTACAGTTCTGAAAGTGTGAACATGTCTCAACTTGCAGCTCCCGCAAGATTGTTTCATCGTATTGAAAAAATTTCATAATGAACTTTGTACAATGGGAGACGTATCATTTATTTTATTTGCGAGTGAATGCCATTCTAAGGGGAAGAAAAGGATAACAATAATTAATAAAAATTTTATTCCCCAAAGAAAGAAAAAAATCTCTAATTTCCTTTTTAATAATAAAACTTTAACTTAATGAGTTATCTGCAACTACGTTTTTACATTGGTAATAGGTAATTAAAAGTAAGTCATTTCTTTAAAGCTGGACAAAGTGAATGGGGGATGGGGGTGTGATAGTTGGTACCTTCAATTTTCAGGATATATTACTAGTACTGTGATGAGATAAAGTCCCCCCCCCCCCCCAATCTCTTTTAACTGACTCATTTGACCTTGAACAAAGGTAAAGGTCATGGACGTGGGTAAAATATGTGATCATCAATTAAAATTTCCCTATAGATGCTAAAGCCTAGAGTTAGCCCTTGCTGTTTTATTTTTTTCTCCTAAGTACTATGCTATAGTGTGCAATCACTCAGGGGCGTAGCCAGAAATTTTTCATGGGGGGGTTACGACTACTACAACTCATATATATGTATACGTGGGTGTGACAATGTAGTGAAGAATATACATTTTGTATGGCAAAACATTCCTCATGGGGGGGGGGGATTATGACCCCACCTTGGCTACGCCCCTGCAATCACTGCAATAGTTATTTCTATGAATCACTTATTGATTTACATATTAAGTCGGAGAACAAGAGAAAAAACTCGGAAAACATTTTTTTTTAACCTTGTGCCTCAAAGCCATGAGTGACCCACCAAACTTTTTATACTAATATGTACCTAGTATCAAGTGGTTTCCATATCGAAAAAAATTGTCAGGGGTCACTCATGGTTTTAGAAGTAGAATGATTGATAGTATATTTTGCACTATACGTTCATGACCTTGTCCTTTGACCTCTATTCAAGGTCAAAGCAGTCAGTTTTAAAATGAAAACTTCACTTTTTCTTATCAAAGTACTACTATCATATCATGGAATTTTTTAGGAAAATTGAAGGTATCGATTATTACAAGTTGTCCTACTTAATAAAAAAAAGGGGGGCTCTTAACTGTATTTTTAACACGCAGTGTGTCCGCCAAACTCTGACGTTTTGACTGTTGCCAATCACGAAGAATAGATTTGATTTCTATAAAAATAGTTGCGGGTGACATAGCTCCACGAGAATCCTTTACTTTTTAAAACCTCATTTCCCGTTAAAAAATGGTCACGATTATTTTTAACAGCACTGACATCTGCTGAAAAATGGAAGAATGAGAGAACAGCTGAATAGATTGCCCAATGCTGAAAAAAGGGCAGCCGTTGCCCTTTTTTCAGCATTGGGAAAGGGTTGCGCCTCAAAGGGTTAAACATTACATTTCAATGGATTGGATATTAGGAACCCGCTTCCGAAGCACCGAGCCTGTAAGTTATGTTGTATTTAAGACATCTTTCAGTCAATCATTTTTTACTTTGTATCCTGGAAAAAAAGTTTACAAGTTTTAAAGTAGATAAAAATAATAATAACTAACATACTTAAAAAAAAATAGCTCACTATGTGCATTTTATGTAGTACAGAGGGTCCATATTCCTTCAGCATAAAACATACAACACACATGCAGGAGAGTGAAAACTTTAGGTAAACATAAGAGAGACGAAAAAGGAAGTTGCCATTCAAAAGAAAGAAAAATATAGGAAAACGAGAGTAGATAAAATTGAAAAGGTAGGAGGATATTAGCAAAAAGAGAATTGTATTTTAAATAATATAAGCAAATATGCAGAAAAATAAATCGTTAAGAACAGAGAGAAAACATTTAAAAACAACACAATAGTTACTGCAGATACCAGTATGTAGTACTGTAGATACTTTTATCTACAGTCTCTCTACAATTGCTATAAGCGTTTACATTCAAAATCATGTATAGTCCTTGACCATCTTTGTTTAAAGATATCTCGGAGACGTTTTATGATGAAAGGCTGAAATTTTGTTCATCCCCTCATTAGTGTATGGGGCATATTTTACTAATTGTTAATTTTTTGCAAAGGGGGGTGTAAAAATTTAAATTTTGTAATTATTTAGATTGAATCCCTTGAAAATTTAAATGGATATCATAAAATCTGCACCTTGTTTTACATAACATTTTAATTTACTGTATATGTCTGCTATCAGTATTTAAGGAGTAAAAGCCTGGGCCAATATTTTTGGGACACCCTGTGTAGATACATATACTATTATTTTATGTGATATTTAATTTTTAT
>JAWZYV010018254.1:0-28392 GCA_038373885.1 Cheiracanthium punctorium | reverse complement strand
GTTGTGACTGGCAACCATAAAGAATACGTGTTTCGTCAGGTTTGGGAATTTGAAATTGTTTGCGTTATTGATGGAAGGGAATGAAATGTGTTATGTTAATATAAGAAAAGAATTTGTGTGTGTTTGTTAGAAATATAGTACGTTATAAGCCGGTGGGTGTTGGGGACATTTCTGAGCGGTTATTTAAAAAAAAAAAAAATAGAGGTAAGTGCTCTTTTTTAACGAATCTTTGCAATGTTTAAGGTTTTTAATGTGAATTTTAAATTGATATTTGAAGTGTTTATGTTTTCGTAAGTGCTATTTACATGCTATTCTAATCATACTGACTTTATAAGAGGTGTACAACTAGGTTGTTTAATCCACCGATGTTTTTTTGAGTTGAAAACGGGCCAGTGTTTGCCCAGTTTACATTAGCTGTACAACTAGGTTGCTTAGTTCACTGTTATTTTTTTTAAGTTAAAAACGGTCCACTGGTTGCATAGTTTACATAGCTGTACAACTAGGTTGCTGAATCCGCTGAGGTTTTTTTAGTTAAAAACGGTCCACTGGTTGCATAGTTTACATAGCTGTACAACTAGGTTGCTGAATCCACTGAGGTTTTTTTAGTAAAAAACGGTCCACTGGTTGCATAGTTTACATAGCTGTACAGCTAGGTTGCTAAAGCTTGAGATTAAAAAAATTCCTCAGTGGCCAGTGGCCAGTGACCCTACAAAGTTCAATGGCCACTTTGATATAGTTAGTGGCCAAAATTTTCCGTACTTACGTAATTTTTGTTTTCGACACCCTTGCTCCCCCCTTTCGGATATATGAAAATAATATGAGATTTTTTATTTTGTACATTTAATGATTCAATGCTTTTTTAGTAATAATGCATGGCATGTTCCATATATTACATTCAGAAATAACTAGCTGTATTTAAAGAAATCTAAGTACTATGAATTTAAAATTTATTAATTCCTCCTGATTGGCTGCAGCTCCTTGTTAGAATCATCACATCACTGTCTGTGTCTATACTATATATAGGTACACACATGGAGGAGGCTAAAGGAGCTTAACCCCCCCCCCCTCCCCCAAACCCAAGTTAAAAATGAAAATCTCTTAAAAATAGAGAATTGTAATAAAATTAATGATTTAAAATATTTTACTTTAAAATTTCTCTTCAGATTAATTCAAACGTATCTTTTACGAAAAATAGTTGGTTATTAAATAAATACAGTGGACTCCCAAAAATCTGCCAACCTGAAATCTGTATGGCTAAGTGATATAGAATATTTTGACATTATTAGAAAGTTGTCACTATTACCAAGTACTTGTGAAACATGAAGCCTAAGTAAAAAAAAAAAAAGTTCTGGAGGTAAGATAATATATATAGTATTGCAGACCATTTTCTCAACTTATGGTGTACACATAATAAAGTACTATTTATTTAATTTATCTCTCCTTTCATTCATGGAATTTATGGGGGGGAAAGGAATTGGGATTTAATAAAAGAAAGAGGATCAAGGGCCCCAATTTTCTATTAATTTCGACAGTACGCTTCCTCCTAATTTACTAATTTTGGACTTGCAAGAAGCTAACAAACGGTTATTTTACTTAAGGTAGTAGCTCCCCAATCTCCTATTTAAAAAAAAAAAAAAAAAAAAAAAAAAAACCACTAAGCATCTTATCAAATTTTAAGGAAAATCAGATGCATTTTAAGATGGGGAAATCATAAGCATGTGCTACTCAAACAGCCCATTTTCAAGGTGAAGCAGAATGACTTTCCCCTGCGCCAGAAGAGGGCGCCTTTGAACTCTAATCCTTTTTCTTACCTTTCAGATGCAGCGAAGGCTTCGATGTAAACTGACGTGAAAAGGGGTTTGCCCTCTCTGATAACAAAATCTAAATGTCCCTTGTAAAATGTTGTGTAGTGTAAGATGTGTTTATTTAATCCAGAAATAAATTGTATTCGTCCTTTAGACATTCACTTGATTCACTGAGACAGCAGCAGGAAACAGGAAATCAACAGAAAAGCTACCAGGGCAGGTAGGCTAGATCTTTTTTATGAACTGTATTCTTTACCTATATCAGAACTGAAATTCGAAAGAAATACAGTATAGCAATTGTTTCATTTGGTGCCGAAAACCCTCGATTTTTCCTGCTGATTGTTTGTAATTGTTAAGTGAAAAGAAAATGACGTCAGAAGTGACGAATAGATTGAAAACACAAAGAGGTGGCTTGAGAACAAGCTTCACGAAACTGACTCCTAAAATCGACGAAGCCTTGGCAAAATTAGATGAGGAATATTTAGAAATTGCTCTCGCTCAGTTGTCAGAAAAGGAAAAACAAATAATTGAGCTCGATAAGTTAATCATAGACGAAATCGAAGACTGTAAACAAATCCCAGGCGAAGTTGAATCAGCTCAAGAATATCGAGATAAAATCATCATGTATAAAATTAAAATTGAAAAAGTTCTAAAAAAATGCACGAATCAAGAAACAAAAAATGCTAGCGCCGATATTTCAAATACAATTACTAACGACCCATCTCAAAATTCAAATGTTCCAATTAAGATTAAATTACCCAAAATTAACATCGAAAAGTTTGACGGCAATCCTGAGAATTTCCAAGAATTTTGGTCTCAGTTCAAAAACGCGATACACGAAAATCAAAATCTCAATAAAATAGACAAATTTACGTACTTAAAAAGCTTATTAAAATCAAAAGCTCAAATCGCGATACAGGGATTATCGTTGTCAGACAAAAATTATGATATTGCTGTTAAAATTCTTGAAGACCGATATGGCAAAAAGGAAATTTTGATTAGGTCTCACATAAATAATTTATTAAATTTGTCACTTATTCGTAATGCATCAAATATAAAAGACCTGCGCGAATTGTACGATACATGTGAAATTCAAATACGTAGTTTAGAATCGCTTGGTATTGAGCTAGACAGTTATGGTAATTTACTTTTTCCTATCATAACTAAATTAATTCCCGATAGCTTAATTTTGAACTACAACCGCGAATATAAAAACGAAACAGACTCTTGGAATGTAACGCAATTGTTAGAATATTTGAAAACCGAAATCGAAATTAGAGAACGTACATTTTCGTTTCAGAAGAAGGAGTCTGATTACTTTCAGCATAATTCTAAAAATAGAAATGAAAGGGATTTAACTAGATTGGGACAAAATAATTTTTCGAAACCAAAATACGCCAAGAATCCGAGTGCTGCTGCTTTTAATGTAGTTAGTAATGAAAATAAGTGTATATTCTGTAGCGATGATCGTCATGAAAGTAATGAATGTAAATTAAGTATTTCTGATAAAAAACAAAGTCTATTACGTCAAGGAAGGTGCTTTAATTGTTTACAAAAATTTCACGTTGTAAATCGATGTTTTAAGAAACCCGCATGTAATTTCTGTTCCCAAAAACATAATCAAAATATTTGCGAAAAACGTTTGGAACCAAAAGCAGAAGTTCCCCAGAGTGAAACGATCGTGTCCTCCGTTACGGGAGATAGAAATTCGAACACAGATATTTTACTTCAAACTGCAACAGTATTTGTAGAAAATAAGGTTAAACCAGCCGAAATACGGTTATTATTAGATTTGGGGAGTCAAAGATCATTTATTGAATCGGAACTCGTTAATGAATTAAAATTAAAAATAATAGGAAAAGAAACTATAAAAATATACCCCTTTGGTTCGAAAGAACCCCAGAAAGAAATTATAAATCGCGTTCTAGTAAATTTGAGAAACGTTCGTGATCCCACGAAAAAGATACAATTAGAAGCTTTAGCTACTGACAAGATAAGCAGTGCAGTAATTTATCGGCCAGAGCGAGAAATAAAAGAACATTGTGGCATAAACAAATTTTCACTGGCAGATGAATCATCGGATCAGCTGTTTCGAAGTGGAAATGAGCATTCCCAACTCCCTGATTTACCCCCAGTCAGAATTCTGATAGGCGCCGAACATTATTGGAGTATCGTCTCCGGTGAAATACGCAGGATACCGAATTCTTCTGTTGTTGCAATGGATAGTCTTTTCGGATGGGTTTTGAGCGGTTCTTGTGATTTAGAAAATAAAATTGACACTGAGAGGAGCGCGAAAATAATGAAGGTAGTTGTAGATTCTTCGCGAGAAGAAAATTCCGATCTGATTTTACAAAATTTTTGGAAATTGGATATAATGGGCATTGAAAACGAAAAAAGGGATTTATCCAATAATGACGGAGAAGTTGTTTTAAAGGATTTTGAGAAAAATATAAAATTTCAGAACAACAGATACAAGGTTAAACTACCGTGGAATGAGAATGCGGATAAATTAGAAAATAATTATGAAATCGCAAAATGTCGCTTAGGAAAACTGGTTAAGAGATTTGATAGAGATAAGGAATTTTACCAGCGGTATAGGGATGTATTATCGAAACAGATTTGCGAGGGTATAATCGAACCTGTAGAATTTAAAGAAAAGGAGAAAATGAATATCGATAGAGAATATTATATGCCTCATCAGGTCGTTATTCGTGATGATAAAATTACAACGAAGCTAAGAGTAGTTTTTGATGCCTCATCACACTCGCAAAATAAATTATCGTTAAATGATTGTTTACATTCCGGACCGAATTTGAATCCTGACTCACTAAAATTACTTATAGATTTTAGAAACAAACCAATCGCGTTAACTGCCGATATAGAGCAAGCGTTCTTACAGATATTGTTAGATGAAAATGATAGAGATGCGGTTAGGTTTTTATGGCTTGAGAATGATTATGAAAGGAATGCGAGTTTGAAAACTACCATTTTTAGAATGACTCGTGTTTTATTTGGAGCTACTCCAAGTCCTTTTTTATTGGCTGCAACTCTCAAACATCACATAAGAAAGTACGAACATAAATATCCGTTAGCATATCGTATTTTAAATTCCCAATTATACGTTGACGATTTAATTTCTGGATTAGAAAATGAAAATCAGTGTTTTGAAATTTACCGACAAATAAAAGAAATTTTACACGAAGGTGGATTTAATATGCGTAAATGGAAAACCAATTCGGAATGTCTTCAGATAAAGCTAGATCAGGCTGAAAACTGTAACGAATCTTTGAGGGAAACTTCGAAAGTTTTAGGTTACCTCTGGAATTCAGACGATGATACGTTAAAATTAGCATGTGAATTTCTTAAATTTAATCAAAAATTTAATCCGTTAACTAAACGATTACTTTTGAAAATTGCCTCAAAATTATACGACCCCATTGGCTTTATCACTCCCTTTACGCTGAGACCAAAAATTCTTCTTCAGGATATATGGGATCAAAAATTTAAATGGGATGATCCTCTACCATTTGATATAACGAAAGAATGGAACAAATGGTGTGATGAATTAGGAGATTTAAAGGAATTTGAAATACCCAGATTTTACCTCAAGGACGCTAACGAAAATGAAGATTTTGAATTTCATTGTTTCGTCGACTCGAGCAAGCGAGCCTACGGTGCAGTCCTGTATATTCGGTATACAGATTATAACGGACAGTTTCGGACATCGTTAATTTGCTCCAAATCCAGAGTTGCACCACTTCAAAAATTAACTCTTCCAAGACTTGAATTGCTATCAGCTGTAGTTGGAAGTCGACTATATGAGTACGTAAGAAACAGCCTTTCAAATATAACAAATGCACGAATCAGATTCTGGACAGATTCGATGATTGTGCTTCATTGGATTCGTGGAAATTCTAAGAAACTGAAAACGTTTGTCCAAAATCGTGTGAGTGAGATTCGTTCAAGGACTGATGCTTCATTTTGGTCGCACTGCCCTGGAGATCAAAATCCAGCTGATGTGCTGACTCGAGGCGAATCTTTACGAAATCTGCTTGATAAAGAACTGTGGTGGAAAGGACCAAAGTGGTTGAGAGAAAGTGAAGATTATTGGCCAAAAGAAAGCCAAGAAATTACGGACATTGAAAATTATGACGAAATGAATGAGTCAACCGTTTTCACTATGAATGTCCAGACCGAAAAAATTGTTGACATTGAAAAATTTGGGCACTTAACGAAACTCTTACGCACAACTGCCTGGGTAAAAAGATTTATCTTTAACCTTAAGAATAAAGAAAACAGAAGATCTGGAACTCTTAGTACCGACGAGTTACAGTCAGCAGAAGAATACTGGATAAGAAAAACTCAAGAAGAAAACTTCGGGGAAGAATTGGAAGCACTAAGGTGCGGGCGTGAAATATCTCCAAATTCCAAATTGAAAAATTTTTCCTTTGGGTTAGATGAAAACAATATTATTCGCCTTCGAAGCCGACTTCAGTATGCTGACATTACTCATAACGAAGCGTACCCGATGTTGTTACCCGACAGAAGTCACTTTACCAATCTCGTGATTCGCCGCAGCCATTTGCGGTTAGGGCATGCAGGAATTGCGGACACCTTAACAGACGTTAGAGAAAAATTTTGGATCCTAAAAGGACGACAGCGAATCAAGAGCATTGTGTTCAACTGCAATCTTTGCAAAAAATTTCGAGTTAAGCCTTTTACCCAAGACGAAGCTCCTCTTCCCCCAGATCGTATTAAGCAGACTCATCCATTTGAAGTAACGGGTATCGATTATGCTGGTCCCCTTTACGTAAAAAGTACAGACGGAACAAAAAAAGCCTACATTCTGCTTTTTACGTGTGCCGTCACCAGAGCTGTCCATCTTGAGCTCACCGAAGATCTGACAACCAAAACATTCTTACTCGCGTTTAGAAAATTTGTATCCAGAAGAGGACTATGCAGAAAAGTATACTCGGACAACGCGAGTACATTCAAAAGAGCTAAAACCGAAATAAATTTGCTGTGGAAACTTTTGAAGGAAGAAGAAATCCAGAGCTACTTTGCAAATAAAAACGTCGAGTGGAATTTTATCGTAGAGAGAGCAGCATGGTGGGGAGGATTTTGGGAAAGACTTATAAGATCCACAAAAAATTGCCTAAGAAGAATACTAGGAAAATCATCTTTGACGTTTCCAGAACTAGAGACTATAGTCATAGAAGTTGAGGCTATTATAAATTCCAGACCTTTGACATTTGTCTACAGTGAGTTCGAGGAACCTGAGCCACTTACTCCTGGACACTTCCTCATAGGTAGAAGACTTGTTGCTCTCCCTCCACACTCATCGGTAGCGCCAACCTCCACCAAGTCTGATCTAAAGGGTAGGTGGAAACATAAAAGAGCCATTTTGGAAAGAATATGGAGAAAATGGCAATCATCGTATTTGTTAGAACTGAGATCTGCCCACCAGTCAATGCGGTCCAAATCAAATGTTGAACCGACGAAAAATTCGTCTGTCTTAGTGTATGACGAAAAGCTTCCTCGACTTATGTGGAAGATGGGTATAGTCATCAGTGTTCATCCCGGACGTGATGGAAAGACTCGTGCATGCACTATCAAACTTCCCAATGGAACTATACTGAAACGACCAATTCAACTTTTGTATCCTGTTGAACTTAATGTAGATGGAAAAGGACCTAGTGACTGTTTGTCCAAAGGTCCTTTGGGGCCGGAGGATGAAGCAGAATGACTTTCCCCTGCGCCAGAAGAGGGCGCCTTTGAACTCTAATCCTTTTTCTTACCTTTCAGATGCAGCGAAGGCTTCGATGTAAACTGACGTGAAAAGGGGTTTGCCCTCTCTGATAACAAAATCTAAATGTCCCTTGTAAAATGTTGTGTAGTGTAAGATGTGTTTATTTAATCCAGAAATAAATTGTATTCGTCCTTTAGACATTCACTTGATTCACTGAGACAGCAGCAGGAAACAGGAAATCAACAGAAAAGCTACCAGGGCAGGTAGGCTAGATCTTTTTTATGAACTGTATTCTTTACCTATATCAGAACTGAAATTCGAAAGAAATACAGTATAGCAATTGTTTCACAAGGTTTCCACTTACAAATAATCAAGTGTCTGGTTATGTAAAACATTCTTTAATGAACGTTACACTTACTAAGGGTTCAATTTACAAAGGTGAATCATATAAAAGAAATAACTTAAAACAGGGAGAAATTTTTGCGGGGGGGGGGGGGGGGGCATGGGCGCCGGCAGAATATTTCCAAGGGGGAGGGAAGACTACTTCAACGTATGGTTACCATGTTGGAAAGAGCAAAAAAGCAACTAAAAACACTGCATACAAAAATCCAGGGGGGAGCCTGCTGCCGGCGCCCATGGGGGGGGGGATACGTTTTCGCTTCGGCCGACCAAAAATGCCTTCTATTCGTATAATCTACAGAGAAACTCCCTGTCATTAAAACGGAACTGGAAAAAAAAAAAATAAAAAAAATCTTGAAGTGTGAACAGGAGGGGGGGAGGGGGGGGGAGAAACACTTCTCTCTTCTCGGACAGCTGTAACGCTGATTAATGGAATTCTAAAGGCATGGAGATCTGTTTATTTAAGCTTTGAAGAGCGAGGCTTTTACCAGTGATTACAAAATAAAACAAAATCAAGTGTTTTGTCTCTTTCTCTTCTCCCTCCCTCTCGCGCTATTGTAGAGATACCAAAACTCTTGCAAAAGGAAAAACGTAATAATATGAAAGCAGCTGAAATTAGATTTATTTAAAACTGAAAACGGTATGTTTATGACATTAGTTTTTATTTGCGTATTCGAATGTACAAAATAACGTTTTTGTTCGTTTCAAATAAAGCATCTTGCGTGGTAGTTTTCGATCAGCTGTAGCGTAAATCAGGATGCAAAGAATGCCAACCTCTTCATCGACCTTTCAAAAGCAGAGGGTTTGTTCATTGTTTTCAAGTTAATAATAATAATTAAAAAAAAAAAAAAAACGCACGTGCTTCCCGTCTACAGTTTTAGAAGGGTCATAGTAAAGATCACATGAAATTTTTTAAAAATATAATCGATTACTCTTAAGTTGACTGGACCCTGACTGAGTCGAACGACGGAAAATATACAAAGGGGAGTACTATAATTTAGAAAAATATTAGCTTCGTTCCTTCAGTACAATGTCTTATTAATGAGATACTTAATGCATCTTTCACATACAGTCATATATTGTATCAGTAGGCAAATATCAAATTTAGTTTTAAATAAAAGTCCTTTTCACTCTTCTCCTTTTATTACGGCCGTTTATTGTAGAAATTGTAACAAATTATAATTAGAATAATACTTTTGTTCAGATTTTTGCGACCACGTGTAATGTCCCACGGATATGCCTCTCTGCGTACTGGAATGTCGATGTGGATATGTAATAAAATAATGAGATGGTGCGAAGGGTCAAGGTCAACCAACGGGTCAGGTCACAGAGAGGGACCCTGAGTATTCTGTTCCGGTGCGTTCCTACCCCCCCCCCCCAAATGTTACATGTATGTTATCAGTTATGATGAGCTCCTCCCCTTTCTTCCCCTCCCATAGACGTCTGCAACCCTTTCTCCCCTACTTGTCCATATAGCGCTGACATTCAGCTTTTCCTACGAGGCCGAGGGTGGGCGGGACTAAGTAAATTTTGCGCATCATCAATTTTAGACGTTTTTTCAACTGCTTTGCTTTACTTTGCTCGGACATACAGCGCCGACTTTTGTTACGGGGACGGAAACGAGGGGGGAGGGGGGGTTGCTTGCTGAGTAAATTTTGCAGGTCGCCAATTTTGGCGACTGACAGACTGTTTTGCAGTCGCCAGGAATAATTCCACAGTCGCCACTGGCGATCTGGCGACCGCTAATCTCAAGCTTTATAGGTTGCTGAATCCACTGAGGTTTTTTTAGTTAAAAACAGACCACTGGTTGCCTAGTTTAGATAGCTGTACAACTAGGTTGCTGAATCCACTGGGGTTTTTTTTAGTTAAAAACGGACCACTGGTTGCCTAGAATGACTAGTAAACATGGCGACAGTCGCTGGAGCTTGGCTGTCGCCATGTTTACATGGGGTGGGCACCGGCTTGTATGATTTTACCAAAAGTTTAAGTTAGAGTACAATCTTGATAGTCCGACATATATGGACCTGACAACCGTGCAATCGGAAGTAAAGAAAATGCAGATATAATGCACTTTTTTTCCCTCCAGGGGAAAAAAACATATGATCTGGCTGTGGGTTTTTTTTTTTTTTTTTGACATAAATTTTATCAAAAAATAATAAATTTGATCAAAAACAAACTCTTGTCGATGTTTATGCACTAAGACATCACTAATTTCGATGCCATTTTCTTCTGACCACTGAGTTGAGACATTCAAGCACTGAATGTGTCGTTTTTGGTCACAGTACATGGAGTAGGAACTTCTAAGTCATCTATCGACCATTACTGCATATTGACCACTGATGTACAGGGGCCTTAAATTGGTGATCGCGAGTGGAGAATGAAATCATAACATGTGTTTCCTGAGGGAGCCGGATTACCAAACGTGCCAGATTAACCATCCACCAGATTATCAAGATTATAGAGTAATTGTAGAAACCAGGAATATTTGTAGAGTTCTTGAAGCACTGGGACATTTTAGGATAATGTACCAACACAGAAGAAAAACAAAAAAGACTTCGTTTGACTATTTGTGTACCCATGAATTAGAGAATTTATTAGTAGCCCTGGGTGTTTGCTCACTTTGATCCTAACTAAGAGGGCCCCTGATTTACTTAAAAAACAAGCAAGGTATGATTACAGCCTTTCTATCCTAAGAGTGCTTTTAACATGTAGATTCAGATAAGATGTTTGAAATCATCAGTACATTAAATATTAGTGATGTTCATTTGCTTATGGTCAAAGAGGCAAGTATCTTCTGAACTTTGTTTAAAAAACAATAATTTTAAAACATTTATTTTATATTAATGAGATGAATTACAAACGAGGAAAAAAAAAGAAAGAAAATTAAATCAAATTACATGGTTGTATAAACAAATACAAAATAGATATAACATAGTGTAATAGAGATAAAAATTAACATGATAAAAACATTTGGTACTTGCGTATTATCCCAGCAGTCCACCAAGACGAGCGATTTTTCACAACGATAAATGCCGGACACATAAAATTATTGATGGTTTGGAATACGATTGGCAACAGTTTGCCAGCCCATTTGACAAAAAAATACTATGGTGGGAATGATCACTGGGATAATACGTAAGTACCAAACATTCTTACATGCATTTTTACAAATAAAGTTGAAACTGGTTGTACACAATTCTCTCTCTTATATCAAATTTTTGGATGCCTTCTACATATATCAATCACTAAAAGGGTCTTAGCTTCTGCTTGCCATTTGTATGGTGTTAAAAAACAAAACTTTTCAGCTCTCCTGCATTGGTATCTCCATAAAAATTTAAATTAAAATCTGAAAGTATTTCAATTCGTAATATATATATATATATATATATATATAAATGAATAAGTGAGGGCTCCTCATCAACCACCCTGTATTGCAGGGTCTTAAGGTACATTACTGAATAAAAGGCAAGAAAAATATCATTTTACAAACAATATGATTCTATTGGCGTTAAATAACTTACGGTGATGAAGAAGCCATCTCAATCGGAATAGCTTCAGCTACTGTATCATTTGCCGTTTCGTCGGACTGTAATAGAAAACTCATTTATTTAAGTAATATTTCAATGGAACGAAACATTTAACTTATATAAAATCTGAACATAATTAGATATACTTATATGAAAATATCATATATTCAAAATAGTGGACTTAAAGCATCCTATAATTTCTTTACAGATAAAGGGTTAATAAGCAATGTTAAATTTAATAATTTATCACAGATTGTAAAGGTGTTAAAAGATATTATAGTAAACCCAAAAAATATTCATTGATACCCATACCATTGTGTATTGATAAAATCATTCAATTTTTCTCAATGGGGTTTGTGTTTATTGTTTTGTTTACATTTTATGTGCGTCAACCGTCAATCCTTCGCCTTTCTCTCGAGTCCATACTACTCGTGAGTTAGGAGGTTGAATGAATATTATAATGATGTAAAAATCCCAGATTTTCCAGGCGACTAGAGACAGTAAAGGGACTAATTTGATTGGCTATCAAGCCCTGCACGTTTAAGCACCCTTGTTTTTTATAAATTAAAACTTTAATTAGTGAGTTAAAGTCACAGATCCCTTTAGTATTGCAAAGTTGTTATTTATAGCGGTATATTATTCATCAAACAAGTAATTATTATCGATAGCAAGAAGCAGAAATAGTGAAATGGACGTTTTGCTCGTTACGTCACTGGCGGTATTTGTTCCGCCACATGCACCTGCTTATGGTAAGGCGACCATATTTCCAAACAGTATTTTGGGGACAAATCAAGCATTGTCCTGGAATCCAAGGAAAACTTGGGGACACTAGAAAGTATTTTTGGGGACTTATTCGAGGACACAACAGGCCCGTTTACATGTGAAAATGGAAAATCCCGGGTTAAAGCGGAGTACAGGGAAAAACTCGCAATACATCATGGGAAAGCGGGGTTGACTCCGCATTAACCCTCCTTTCGACCAGGAATCTTTCTACCCCGCATTTTTCCCCCTAAGTAGGGGAAGCGGGGTAGAAAGCAGTGTAAGTCCCGGGATTTACTCCGCATTTTTGCACATGTAAACGGGCCCAACATATTACCATGTATACCCAGGGGTGTAGCAAGGCCATCTTGAATTCGAGACTGGCCTTGGGTGTAGTGGGGCCGGAACACACCGGAACGACGTTCCGGTACTTTTCTGCGAGCTGGAATGGCGTTCCGGAATTCAAATGAGATTAATATTATTATTATTGTAGATCTAAACTTATTTTCTGAAAAAAGAAAAAATATTCTCGTATAGTCTGCGCTTGCACTAGGAATCTATCTGTTTTCATTCTATGCATACCGTAGTAGTTGAGATCATCCCAGTGAACTGATAGCGGAGTCTACTCGACTAGGAATTCAATCCCCAGTCCTGTCCAATTAATTAAAAACCTGAAAGCGCATTATTGAAATCAGTGGTAAAATTTCAATACTAATTGATGCATCGACCACTCTGAGTAGCAAAACTACTTCCATTACGTATTTAAAATGTGAGATGAACAATCATGTGATTGTGAACCAAGTCTCACCTTCTTACATATAATAGTTGAACTTCTGAGATTATAACAGAAAGCTAAAAATACTTATTTCATGATAAATATCTCTGAGAAAATTTTCCCGGATTTGCTAGTGATGGATCTGGGGGCCCTGGGATCTTGGACTATTTGTACGGTTGATCTCCTAAGAATCAAGTAGAGATTCCAGGGCCTGATTACCGAAAAGGCTCGGGAAGCTTGAGCTTACCCTCGGAATTTTAAGAGGAGGGCGATAAAAATGCCCGAAAAACTGCAATAAAAATTCAAAATTTTGTTTATAAATGATCTTTTAATTATAATGATTTTTTTTAAGTGGAAAGCTATTTCTTAGGTTTTTTAGAAGCTGATACTTCATGCCGTAACATTTTTAAATTCGTTCAGTTTGGAATGTTTTTGCCTGGGACATCTGCTCTAGTTGAGAGTTCTTTTTTCTATTATACCCAGGTAGCACAAAGATATTGACGAATGTCCACCGATATCGGGCAATATTTTGAAAGTCTCTGAATGTCATACATTGAATTTACGACATCTGCCGATATTGGCAGATATTAATTAAAAGTAATCCTTTTTAAAAACATTTAAGAGAATTTCTTCAATTATTTTATAACCTTATCATTCAGAAAGAACATCCTAATGTTTGTTTTTTTTCATTTAGTCCAATTTTTTAGCGATATACTCATTTCAATGTACTATTTTAAACATTGGTGAATATCAGGGAATATCGCAGAAATGATATTTTGTTTACAACATTGGTGAATATCAAGGAATATCGCAGAAATGATATTCTGTTTACAACATTGGTGAATATCTGGGAATATCACAGAAATGATATTATGTTTACAACATTCAACTCGCGCATGCGTACTAATCGTTATTCTTGGCGTGCGGGAGGAACAGGAATTCCCAAACATCAACAACGTGGGAAGTCGGAGGCCGCCATTGAACTTATTTCAGGATACATTACTGATCGTAATGGCAAAGGATATAGAATTATCTTCTAAAATGTAAGTACATCTTTTATGTTATTTAACTGTCATTTACAGTGTTTTTTTTATATATTGATTTATGTATTGTTTGTTTATATGACGATGCAACAAAGAATATGCTGCACATCAAATCAGTATTTTTTTTCTACAATTGTGTAAATATTTCGTGAAAGGTGTTTTTGTCTGCACTTTCTATGTTAGCGATATTTTGAAAGAGAACGTAAATATATTTGCCGTTGCGGCCATTATGTGAAATATTCTTGTACATTTTTATTGTGATTGTTATAGTGCACAAAAAATACTGAGTTATTTTTGATATAGTGCTCACTAAAAATATAATATCGAAGCTTTGGGGGGGGGTGATTTCAGCTTCTTAGAAGCAAAGAAGTTTATCTTCATCGCAGTTTATATCAGAAGTTTTAATTGGACTATATTCCGTATACGGTGCTTTGTTTACATGTCAATGGTTTGTTTACAAATCATTGGCGAACAATCTGACGCGAGAGTGAGCGATGCACCGCCAACTGCCGGTGGTAGTTGTGACTGGCAACCATAAAGAATACGTGTTTCATCAGGTTTGGGAATTTGAAATTGTTTGCGTTATTGATGGAAGGGAATGAAATGTGTTATGTTAATATAAGAAAAGAATTTGTGGGTGTTATATAGTACGTTATATAGAAATATAGTACGTTATAAGCCGGTGGGTGTTGGGGACATTTCTGAGCGGTTATTTACCAAAAAAATAGAGGTAAGTGTTCTTTTTTAACGAATCTTTCGATGTTTAAGGTTTTTAATGTGAATTTTAAATTGATATTTGAAGTGTTTATGTTTTCGTAAGTGCTATTTACGTGCTATTCTAATCATACTGGCTTTATAAGAGGTGTACAACTAGGTTGTTTAATCCACCGATGTTTTTTTGAGTTGAAAACGGGCCAGTGTTTGCCCAGTTTACATTAGCTGTACAACTAGGTTGCTTAGTTCACTGCTGTTGTTTTTTTTTTTTTAGTTAAAAACGGTCCACTGGTTGCATAGTTTACATAGCTGCACAGCTAGGTTGCTGAATCCACTGAGGTTTTTTTAGTTAAAAACGGGCCACTGGTTGCCTAGTTTAGATAGCTGTATAGCTAGGTTGCTGAATCCACTGAGGTTTTTTTTAGTTAAAAACGGACCACTGATTGCCTAGTTTAGATAGCTGTACAACTAGGTTGCTGAATCCACTGAGGTATTTTTAGTTAAAAACGGTCCACTGGTTGCTCATTTTTAGTGGAATATATGTGCAATTTTAATGTGCTGATAGTGGAAAATGGTTGGCGACAGTCGCTGGAGCTTGGCGGCCGCCAAGCTCCAGCGACTGTCGCCATGTTTACATGGGGTGCGCACCGGCTTGTATGATTTTACCTTTTAATTTAGTCTCGGAACATATTTCTAATTTTTTTTTTTTTTGGGGGGGGGGAGGGCGAGTATAGAGCTTTTGAAACGTTTAAAGCTCAACTTCATGTGTTTAAAATTAATGTGAAGAAACACAAGAATTACATTCAATATTAAGTAGCTAAAAAAATTGGAGGAAATACAAATTGTTATTTTTTTTATTGTTTAGTGGTTAGTCTAGTAGTTAGTTCGCAGCGTACTTTGAGTTTCATTTTGTATGTGATATACCATCATTTCAGGGTTGGGTTTTTGACTTCAAAAACTGGTTTTCGACATGACAAGCATCAAAATCTGGTTTAAACCGTCAAAAACTAATCCATAAAAGAAAGAGAACAATATGCAAACTAATTATGCAGTATATTGCATTAAACTAAATGCCTAATTAAAATTAATTATATTAAAATATAATAATTATACTAGCACATAAGTTGTGCTCACTAAGAATAATTAGTTTAATACCAT
The DNA here is from genome assembly GCA_038373885.1 of Cheiracanthium punctorium. Classification (NCBI taxonomy): domain Eukaryota; kingdom Metazoa; phylum Arthropoda; class Arachnida; order Araneae; family Cheiracanthiidae; genus Cheiracanthium; species Cheiracanthium punctorium. The sequence continues at coordinate 12,463 of JAWZYV010018254.1, read as the reverse complement.
TTATATAATACAAATTTATAAATTTAATGTATACAATATTATATATAAAAATTGTATATATCAGTGGCACAGCCAGAAATTTATCATGTGTGTGTGTGTGGTTACAACTACTGCAACTCACATATATGTATACGTGTGTGTGTGATACGGGAGTGAAGAATATACCTTTTGTATGACGAAGAATATACTTCTTGTATGACAAAAAATATTCCTCATTGGAGGGGGTTGTGACTCCCCTATCCCCCTTGGCTACGCCACTGATATATGTAATTAATGAATAATATTATGCAGTTTTTCAAAAATTTCAAGCTAAAGTATGGGTAAACATTTCCTAGAAGAAACATCAAGTTTATTTTTGGTTTAATCTAAATATCTAAATTGAAAAGGCTTTAAGGAATAGCCAATAGCATAGCAATTTCACTCATTTAGACTAAAGAGATAAAGATCAGATCGTTTTAACTATCAGTATACTAAAGTTTTCCATTCAAAATAGAATTAGTAAAAAATTTTGGTACTTGGATGCTATGAGTAAGCACATCTTTACAAAGCACATAATGGTCTTACTTCTTAAAAATAAATAAAACCTGATAGATGTAAACAAAGTAAGCATTTTTCACTGATTGTTTATAGTGCTTTATTTTTCTAAATATTAATTGATTAATTCATTACAGATATTGAAGTACAAGCTATTTTGCAATAAAGTAAAACACTTAAAAGTATTGTTTATTTTTTCCACTCAATATTTGAGGTTTTTGACAGTTTTTGACATGATGGTTTAAAACATGGTTAAAACTGTCAAAAACTAGCCAACCCTGCATCATTTGTTTCCATCGCATAACTTTTACTACTTTAAAAATCTCAATTTTTTTTCTGCTGGAGCCCAATCATGACCCACAGCAAATTTTAGTTAATGAAATTAGTAACACATATCTTGTATCTTGATTATCAAATTTATAATTTTAGAAAAGTTGGTCACGAGATATTTTGATATGGCATGCCATACCTAAGATTTTATTTTGTTGAGGACTGTGTATCAAATTGTAACCTAAGTTTCGTCTGTAAGCTAAGTAAACAGTCAGATATTCGGGGGGGGGGTGGCTTACAGTTGCCTTAACCACCAATCTGGATACGTGCCTTAGTTCGTTATATACTGGGATTGCTATAAGAGTTCGACTGTATAGGAGAGATGAGAAATGATGATCTATCATATAATGAAATATGGTTATTTTCCCCGTGGTTTTCTCCAGTTGTTGTAATGTGAATATTCCTTCTCGGTCCAAAGGCATTCTCCCCCCCCCAGGGGGAGAATGCCTTTGGTTTTCCAGTTTTTCATTTGGTTTTGCAACTGCACCCCCTATTTGCCACCCCTGATCCCCCCATTACGCAGATAACCTTTGTAGTTTTGCTGTAATTAAAAGCAGCCTTGTGGACACTATTAACAGAGAATTGCATTATCTAAAATTATTCGAACTCAGTTACAGACAGCGCTCGAAAGTTGTGGTTGTCTGCTTACCCAGGGCAGTCAGATTTTTAAACGGGCAAGTAAAACAAAGAATTCAGTTGCCCTTAGGGCAACCAAAAAGAAAAGAATTTTCTTTCATGGTAATTATCAAAAAGAGTAGAAAGAAAGAAACTACTATTGTTTTATCTTCAGTGTGCTCGTTTCCTATTTGTTTACAAGCAGCCGATCACCGTCAAGAGAATTCTGCCATCATAGTCAAATCATACGTAGTCAAAAATCCATTTTTCATAGTAACGGCCGCAATTAAAAAAAAAAAATTGTATAGCAAAAGTTGCATGGGCAACAAACTGTACTTGGGGGCGACCAAAATAATTTCAGAGATTGCCCGAGGGGCAGCACAAAAAGAAAACAAAACACAAGATTCTACCCTTAGTTACAGACATCGCGGATAAGTTATTTGTAAAAATATTTCATGTTAATGTACGCGCTATTTTGCTTCAATATTGTCATTTGTAAAACTTTTTGTTTTGACTTCACCCCCTTTTTAATTAGTTTTTCTTTCTACAGAAAAAAGAAGTCCTCCCATGTTACGTGTGTCCTTTATGACACAGCTAGAGTGAAAGAACCTGAACGCCAATATCATAGGTTTCCGAAAGACCCAATAATGTAAGTGTTAATTTTAGTAAGAGTATACCATGTGTTACTCATTTTGTAATGAAGATATCAACAAATTCTTTATGTATGGTAATGTACAATGTAGGGATGCACCGAATATTCGGTATACTGGCAGTATACCTATTCGATTGTATACCGTGACGGTTCGGCCAAATACTTAAATATTCGACAACCGAATAGTAAACAAATTTAAGTATTCCCCAATTAGTAAACAAATACATATTTTTTATATCAGGAATGAAAGATATAGTATAGTACCACAGTACTAAATTGATTCAAGTTGTTACTAATATCACATGTGAATAAGCGTTAGAAACCCGTATAAAGTCCCCCTACCAAGGCACCCCCATCCTTGGCAGATAGTCCTAACGTAGCATTCCACAATCACACACAAAAAAAAAAACAATATCCCAATGAAATTAGTTTTAATGTAAGAGAAATCACTCAGATGTTAAATTTGAATTTTGTTGCTTTTCAGTTTTTCTTAAATCATGACACATTGCATTAACCTGTGCTATTACTAACTGATTTAAATTTGAAACAGTAATCAGAAAAAAAAAAAACTCATAACATTAAGGTAATTAACTCCTAAAGTAATCAATATGCTTATTCATTAGGGATGAGAATTCATTTGTGGTGAATAGTCACTGTTATGCCATAAAAGTGTCATTTGTTTATATTTAAATTCTAGATTTCCCTATAAAAACAATTTTATGGAAATTTACCTTCCATGGCCAACCTAAAATTGGTACTTACGTATTATCCCGGTGGTCATTCCAGCCAAACTATTTTTCCGTCAAACGAGTTGCCAAACTGTTGCCCCAATCGTATTCAAAACCATTAATAATTTCATATGTCCAGCATTTCTCTTGGCAAAAAAATTGCTCGTCTTGGCGGACTGCCGGGATAATACGTAAGTACCCTAAAATTTATCACTAACAGTCTGTTATCTGTTATTACTTTTTTTTTCTCTACCAAGTCTAAGAAAATTTTGGGTGCCACTCAGGGGCGTAGCCAAGGGGGGGAGGTAGGGGGGTCATCCCCCCCATGAGAAATTTTACACGTATACATATATATGAGTTGTAGTAGTCGTAACCCCCCCCCCTATGAAAAATTTCTGGCTACGCCCCTGGTGCCACTAATAATACTTAACTCAAACTAAAACCCAATCTAATTAAAAATTATTGGATCTGGGGATCAAACTTGCTAGTTAGTATTGTTTCATTAATTAATTAAAAAACTAGTATAAAACAGCATACTATACCATTTTGATATGTTTTGAAATGAGCAATGTATTTTTTAATTAATAGTTTTTCCAATATCAATGGTTTAAAATATTCATCAATTTTATTTTTTTTCTACTGTCAATTATTTTAAGAGTAAAAGAGAGTAACAAAAAGTCAAATCTGATTCTTCCGCTAATTATTAATATAAAAATGCAAAATTTCCTGATTTTGATGGGGGAAACTTACTAATTTCATTCTGATAATTTAAACCTTTAAGCAAACCATGTGGTTAAAATATTTTAGCTAATTTTATCGTGTAGCAATTACATGTCTGAAAAGCTTTCTTTTTTCTTTCTTTTGTAGCTGCTGCTGCTTTGAAGTTTAAGGAGAAGGACAAGGAGGTTTTGGCAAATATGTTTGGTCGAAGTTTAGCTGAAGCATCTGATTAGAATAAAAAAAAGATTCGTGTTTCAGATTGTTCCTTAACATTTGATATTGTGGACAATTATACTGAAAACTTATAAAGATAATTTTGTTTTTAAAAATAAAATATGAAAATCTGTTTCATGTAATTTTTTGGAAAGAAAACTTAATTTGAAGTGTGTTTATAATTAGGGATATTTAAAATATTAAAAATGTACAGTACTAATTTTTTACCAGTGTTAATCCTTTTCCAGTAAGCTGTTTAAAGCGCATTTTGTTTTGCATGAATTAAAACTTAAATTAGTTTTTAAAATTCACAATTGTGCAATTTTAAGCATTACTCAATTTTAATAGCATTTCCAATTTAATGAAAATCTTAAAATATAGCCCAAAAAAGATTTTAATCCATTTATTTCAAAATTTTCTTCTTCTGTTGTTTACAGCCAATAATATTTGCTTTTCGATCAAGTTACAGTAGAACCCTGATTATCCAAGGTGGTCAGAATCAAACATGCCTCGGATAACACTGACAATCATAATCATAATTACAGTTTTAAACATACTGCAGATCATGTCCAGACTTCGAAACGATTACAGTCAAATGTAATTCGCTATAAGAATGCTATCTTATAAATTCCACAGAAATAGTGTAATAAAATTGCATTACTTCAGAATTTTCGGAATATTTGATTTCACTAAGATTACTACTTTTTTGCAAATTTAACAGTAACCGGTCATAATCCTTTTAGGAATTGGCCTTAGTCGTAATCCTTATCAATTCTTGTAATCAATTGCAGATGGATGTGTAATCATCCCAAGTCTGATCATGAATCTTTTACATTAACCAAGGTGTCACATTGAATATCATGGAGAATTGCATAATTTAATCACTCGTAACTGGAATTATCATTCACCCCTCTTGTAATTTTTAATGAAATCCAAAGGCTTAAGAGATTAACTTTCAATACAAATATATTGAAAATGAATTCATTGTATCTAAGATGCATTAGTGCTTCATTGAAATTAATATAAATTAGGGGGGGGGAAATAACCTCCAATGGCAAATTACATTTTGTGGGAAACGTTTCAAGGTAAGTACAGAGTAAAAAAAAAGAAATATGAGCATATTACTGAATTTTTTTTTCTTTAATAGCTATTATTTTACTCGAAGAAAAGCTCTATTTATACTTCCTGCCCCCTCCCTTTTCCCTTTACACATATGGCAAACATTTATTGTATACTTTGAAATTGGTCATAACTCCCACAATCTTTCTGAAAAATTCTAGATAAACTGTGTTGACCAAAGAAAAGAGTATGCAGTTTGATTTAACACTGAGGTTGTTATAGCAGAGCTGTATTAATTAAAAGTATATTGTGGATTTTATGAGTAGTGGCTACTATAAAATCCAAAGTAAATTTTATATTCTATAGGTGATTATAAAATAGCTTTCTATAGTAAAAGCTTCAACTATATTTGTTCAAGCTTTTAATTGTACTCTACAATATAAATTGCTGCACAATTTCAGTATTAAAAGCCTTTACGTTCTCCAAAAGGTGAGTCAGAATCTGCGTGAAGAGTGATCTTTTAGCACCATCAAATGAAAACTCATCTACAAAATTTTTTTTGCCAGTCATTTAAAAAAAAAAAAAAATCTGATGTGTCCAACACATGACTTCCTTGCACGTCCATTAGATCAAAAATATTTTCGACGCACTTCCTCTAAACTTATTTGTTTGAAAGAGATAAAATATCAATAATAGTAAGGTTTAGCGATTTCTAGACAAATATTTCGATATCGCCAAGCTGAGTTCAATTTGAAAGATTTCCTTCTGACACTTTATTTGGCGATATTTCACCAAAAGCCGACAAACTTGAGATAGTCAGCGAGATTTTGGGGATAGCCAAAGTAATCATTGACCACAGACCTTCAATGAATTGAATGCATCTATACTCCTCAATGTATTCAAAGTCATTTGGCTCACCATGTAAATAAATTCTCAGTCGATTGCTCTCAAAAAAGATATTGAAAACAGTTAGATATTACAATAGTTCTAAATACAAAGTTAAAAAATCTACGGGTTAAAGTTTTAGAGTTATACAAAATAGGAAATAATTTTTGGCGCCAAATTTGGCGATATTTCGGCGAAACTCGTCAATGTCGACGACATTTGGCGAGATTTTAAGCATAAACTAAACAATGACAGATTGTCGCCAAATTTGGCGATATTTCGCCAAAACTCGCCAAGAACGATGACAAATGGCGATACTTTGGGCATGGACGAAATGACTGACTATCGCCAAATTTGGCGATATTTCGCCAAAACTCGCCAAGGTCAAAGACAGACGGCGAGATTTTGGGCATGTACCAAACAATGACTGTCTACAGTTGTATTATAATGAAGATGTCCATAGATATTAAGGTACTGAAATTCTTTTCGGTGGTCCTGTAAATAAACTCTCCAGTAGATTGGAACCAAAAATCGAGATGCACAACTAGATGTTACAACATTCTTATATATTGTTACGAATTTTCGGGGCAACCCGCTGCTCTGGGGCTTAAAATGGTTTAAAATTCGTATTCTACGCTTCAAATAGATAAATTTTGCTTTTTGTTGCATCAAAATCGGCCAATTAGAACCGGAGATACGGAGGTTTCGCTTTCCCATATGTTTTTCTATGGGCTTCTAGAAATCTCGAGAAATATTAGTCCTAGAGCTTAGATCTCTTCACTTTTGAGGACTTATTTTTGGCGCCAAATTTGGCGATATTTCGCCAAAAGTCGCCAAGCTTGGCGACTTTTTGGTCATTTGGCGCGATTTTCCCAATGGGGCCTGGAAGTTGTTTCTCCTGCATTAAAAACGCATAATAACCTAACATTTCTCTTCTATGACGTAATCAAAATTCACGCTTTATGTAGAACCCTCGAGAAATTGACTTTTCTGGAAACCTCTTGTACCTCCTGCGCCGGCTATTTATAGAAGAGCGCGTCGCCCCGAGAGTCAGTGCGAGCTGAACGCTCGATGTGTGAATAGCTCTCGGTACGTTTGTGTGAATTGATAGTGCTATAGAAGCTGTGTTTTAGCTTGTTTTGTGAAGCTGTTTTCAAAGTGCTGTGTGTAAATTCTTCATTGCTGTGTCTTAAGGGATTGTGTACTATATCCCTTGAATATTTCTACGGAATTTTTGCCTGTGAAAGTGACTTATTTTGGTGTGAGAAATACAGCATTTGTGAGAGCTTCTGATCCAAGCGGATTGTTAAAAGCACGTTATTGCTAGATTGTGCTTGTGAATTGTGTACAGCTGATTGTACTACGAAGATCTAGAAGCAATAAAGTTTGTGTTCCATCCTGACAAGTGACTTTTTACTTGAACTTTTTACACCAACAGGACTTTAGAACGACGAACCCAAGGAGTAGCAGAGTAATTCCGCAACATTTGGTGTCAGAATCGGGGTTCTAAAGAAGGACTTTAATTTTCCAGTTTATGGCTTTGACTAGACAAAAAATGGAAGAACAACTTCAAAAGCTCATGAATATGATGCAGGAAATGAAATCCGGACAAGATGAGATAAAAAAAGAAATGAAAGCCGGACAAGACGAGATGAAAGCCGGACAAGAACAGATGAAGGCGGATTTAGAGAAGAAAATTGAAGCCGGACAAGAACAGACAAAAACCGGATTGGAGGAGTTAAAGGCCGCAAACAATGAAGTGAAAATCGAATTGGAGGAGTTAAGAGCCGCACACGACGAGATGAAATCCGGACTCGATAGAAAAATAGAAGCCGGGCTGGAAGAAATGAAATCCGGACTGGAAAAAGTAGAGAAAAATCATGAGGAAATGGAGAAAAGAATGTCGATACTAGAAGAAAGCCAAGCAAGAAACATGAAAGAATTACGTGAAGAATTTAATAATAAAATCGAGGACAAATTGGATTGGAAAGAAAATATAGTTTCGAAGATACGGGAAGAATGTGAAGCTAAAATGGAAGAAAAATTGGACTCTCTCGTCAAGCTGGGAAAGTTACCGGAAAACATCAGACTGTCGTCACGCCGCCCAGCAGTGAAACTTACCACTTATGACGGAAAGACTCCCTGGGAAGCCTACAAGACCCAATTTTTAATCGTCGCCAAAGCCAATGGTTGGAGCGAGTCCGAGAAAGCGGACCAACTGGCCGCTTCCCTTAGCGGAGATGCAATTAACGTATTGCAAACTATTGGAGCGACGAAGATAGGAGATTTTGACGCCCTCGCAAGTGCCTTGGAGATGAAATTCGGAGAGAAGTGCCAGAAAGAATATAGTAGAATCCAACTTAAGTCAAGGATGCAGAGATCTGGCGAGACCCTTCAAGAGCTGGCTTCGGACATAGATAGGCTGTGTCATCTAGCCTACATGGACCACCTTGATAATGTCCGAGAAGAAATGTCGGTGCGTCATTTTATTGAAGCCATCCGTGATCCAGAAACCCAAAAGGCACTCATGTTGGAGGATTATCAGGATTTGAAGTCTGCTCTGGTGTTCGCAATGAAGCTAGAGGCAGCCCAGCGGGCCGTGAGAAAAGATCGGCATGCTGTTAGAGCGGTAACGGTCCAAGAGGAAGCTAACAAAGACACAGAGAGCGTCGAGAATAGATTGAAGAGAATTGAAGATCTCATAGAGCGAAAATTAAGATCCGATAGAACGAGAGATGGCCCAAAGAAAGTAAAATGTTGGAAGTGCAACAGCGAGGGGCATTTACGAAAATACTGTGACGCACAAAAGAACTCTCGTCGTAAAGATCGCAGTTATCAATGCACCAGAGAAGCCCACGAAGGAAGACAGAAAAGAGACGACTTTCAGGAACAGATGCTGAGGGATATTCAAAAGCCCCGTTTGAAAGTCTTGCAGATTTCATCAGTGAATGGCGACAGTAATGGACTCTTCGTACTGGGATATGTTAATGGTTCCCCATGCCACATGGTGATTGATACTGGAGCGAACGTAACCATCATAAGGACGGATCTGGCCAAGAAATTAAATTTGAAGATTATCTGGACTCCGCCCTCGCTGACCCTCCAGACTGTGACAGGTGACAAGATCGAAGTGGGCGGAAAAGCGCAAGTAGAAATCACGTTTGGAAATGCCAGATACGACCATGTGGTATATGTCGCCAATATTACAGACTCTTTTATTCTCGGACTCGACTTTTTAAAATCGCACAAATTTAACTTGGACTTTAAGAATAATGAGCTTCGTTCAGACTCAGAAGAAATAGCTGCGTTCGAAATTAAAAATGAAACTATTTTACCTGTTCAGCAAATAATAGCCCAGACTGAAATCACTCTACCTCCAAGAACTGATTCAATAATTTCTGGAACAGTAAAAGAAAACAATAAATTCCGTTTTGGATTAATCGAACACCCAAACAATAGTGATTCCGTCAAAGGAGTACTTGTGGGAGCAACACTTGTGGACTTGTCGAGAACAGAAATTCCAGTTAGAGTAGTAAATGTGACGGACAAGTCGAAGGTGATAAAGAAAAATGAAGTGTTGGCGACATGCTCTCCTGTTACCTGCATTAATAAGAACATCAGCCAAACGACAGCTAAATCTTCCGAGTGCCTGACGAAGGAATTATTACAAGACGTGGAGTTAACGGCAGAACAGAGAAGCGCTGCAGAGAAAGTAATAGCTGAATTTGAAGACCTCTTCTCTCGTACTTCCGGTGACTTTGGCCGTACGAGGTTAACGCAACATAGAATAGACACAAGCAGCCATTCTCCCATCAAGCATCATCCTAGGCGGCTCCCGTTTGCTAAGCAAGAAGAGGTGAGCAGACTTTTAGAGGAGATGCAGCGTGATGACGTCATCGAGCCATCGACTAGTCCGTGGGCCTCGCCAATTGTTTTGGTCCGAAAGAAAGATGGTTCCACCCGGTTCTGCGTTGACTATAGACGTCTGAATGACATTACCAAGAAAGACAGCTACCCTCTTCCCAGGATAGACGACACATTGGACACTTTATCGGGAAATGAATGGTTCTCCACTCTGGATCTCAAGAGTGGCTACTGGCAAGTAGAAATCCATCCCGATGACCGTGAAAAGACTGCGTTCACCACGGGACAAGGATTATGGCAGTTCAAAGTTATGCCTTTTGGACTCTGCAACGCACCTGCTACATTCGAGCGACTAATGGCGACAGTGTTGAGAGGACTTTCCTACGAAGCATGTCTCGTTTATTTGGACGATATCATCATCGTCGGAAGGACTTTCGAAGAGCATCTCGAGAACATTCGAAAGGTACTGCAGAAATTAAAAGAGGCAAACTTGAAACTAAGTCCATCGAAGTGCAATTTGTTTCGTCGGGAAGTACGTTACCTCGGGCACATAATATCCGCCCACGGAGTCCGAACCGATCCCGAAAAGACGTCCGCAGTCCAGAACTGGAGTCGTCCCGAGAATATCCACGACTTAAGAAGTTTTCTCGGTCTGTGTACTTACTATCGAAAATTCGTGAAGGGCTTTTCTCAAATTGCAAGACCTCTTCACAAATTGACCGAGACTGGACAGAAATTTCTATGGACTGAGGAATGTGAGGACGCATTCAACGAACTGAAGACGGCTTTAACATCTTCGCCGATCCTGTCGTATCCTCACCCTGACAAGCCATTTATCCTGGACACAGACGCAAGTAAGGAGAGTGTTGGAGCAGTTTTGTCCCAGGAGATAGATGGTCAAGAACACGTCATTGCTTACTGGAGCAAATGCCTTTCAAAGGCAGAACGTAACTATTGTGTTACGAGAAAGGAACTTCTTGCTATCATTAAAGCCGTGGAGCACTTCCATCATTACCTGTACGGCCGAAAGTTCCTGCTCCGAACGGACCATGCCTCTTTAACCTGGCTTCTAAATTTCAAGAATCCAGAGGGCCAAATAGCCAGGTGGATACAGCGATTACAAGAATATGACATCGAGATACGTCATCGGAAAGGGTCATCTCATGGAAATGCAGATGCTTTGTCGAGAAGGCCCTGCATAGACAGTTGTTGCTATTGCTCCAGGGCAGAGAAAAATTACCATCTGAAACATCCCGTTGTCCGCCAAGTTACATCATCGGCATCATCTCAAGATCCCTGGAGTGACGAAAATGTTCGGGCGGACCAATTAGCAGACAGCGACATCAAACCTATTGTAGAATTTATGGAAAAATCCAGCGCTAAGCCCAGTTGGCAGGAAATATCATCTTACAGTCCGGCAACAAAACAGTACTGGGCCTTATGGGATTCGCTTCGCCTGAGAAATGGAGTCCTGTATCGTAAATGGGAGTCGGACGACGGCAAGATGCTCCGATGGCAGTTAGTACTCCCTCGCTCGAGGATTCCGAAGGTTCTAGAAGAACTTCATAATGGCTTAACTGGGGGCCATTTTGGCGTAATGAAGACCCTGCAGAAAGTTCGCGAGCGCTTCTACTGGGTCAGGGCTCGAGGCGACGTCGAAAAGTGGTGTCAAGCTTGTGACGCCTGTGCCGCCCGTAAAGGCCCGAAGAAACGAAGCCGTGGAAGACTACATCGTTATAATGTAGGAGCGCCTTTTGAGAGGATTGCACTCGACATCCTGAGACCTCTTCCGCGAACTTCGGATGGCAACAAATACATCCTAGTTGTCATTGACTACTTCTCTAAATGGCCCGAAGCGTTCCCTATTCCCGATCAAGAAGCTACGACCGTAGCAGAGGTACTGGTGCAAGAATGGATTTCCAGATATGGAACCCCTCTGCAACTTCATTCCGACCAAGGAACGAACTTTACCTCTGCAGTCTTTAAAGGACTTTGTCAACTTCTCGGAATAGACAAAACACAGACTACGCCTTTACACCCACAATCCGACGGCATGGTGGAGAGGTTCAATCGCACAATTTTGAACAACCTCTCGCTCCTGGTATCTAGGAATCAAGAGGACTGGGACAAGAAACTCCCCCTGTTCCTGCTGGCCTATAGGAGTGCCGTCCATGAGACTACCGGCTTCACACCTTCCCAGATGCTGTTCGGCAGAGATCTTCGTCTTCCCGCCGATCTAGTGTTCGGCCGCCCTCCAGATGCGCCTTCATCGCCAGAGGAGTACGTGGAAAACCTTCGGGCACGGTTTGAAGATGTACATCATTTTGCTCGGGAGCGGATCAATCTGAACACGGAAAAGATGAAGACTCGCTACGACACGAAGGCTACGGGACACGAGTTCAACGCAGGTGACAAAGTTTGGCTATGGAATCCTACTCGACGGAAAGGCCTGTCTCCCAAGCTGCAATCGCCGTGGGACGGTCCTTACACAGTCCTAAACCGGCTGAATGACGTCATCGTACGGATTCGTAAGTCACCAAACTCGAAGCCAAGAGTTGTACATTACGATCGGCTAGCCATCTACCGCGGTTGTAATTAGCTCAGACTATGGTCACTATGGCGTAATTCCTCTTTTCTTTCATCTCTCATTCCTTTCCTGTCTTTCTCTTCTCTTCCTCTTTCTTCAACTCTCTTTCTCTCATTACTTACGCCATGTTTAGTGTACATATTTGTAATATATTGGATTTTATTAATGTGTATTTGTTATTACATTGATTACTTATTACAGTGTAATTATTTATTATGATGATTATTTATTTATTAATGTGTATTTGCTTATTGTGCTATTGATTACTTGCTTGAA
>JAWZYV010018253.1:0-46462 GCA_038373885.1 Cheiracanthium punctorium | reverse complement strand
ACTACCGTTTGAAAATTTATAGGCAACCTCCGACCCGCCACGGCTTTAAATCCGGGCCGCTGACCAGGGCGTAAACAACATGGCATGCTAGACAGGGCTTTGAAATGAAGTTTTACGGCCAATTATCTGCACGAGGGATTTAGTCAAGACTGAGGAGGGGGACTGTTTAATAGATGGCAGCTGCCTATTTCACTTTCAAAAAGAAATAAAGGTACATCTATATAAATAAAATTAGAGTTTTGTCTGTACATTTCTTGGAATTCAAAAATTTTGCGATTTCTATCCGTTTCAAGCACCTGGGAATCCGGTGCGACCCTCAAAAAAAAGTTTGTCTGTCTGTCATTCTGTCATTCTGTCGTTCTGTCCTTCTGTCATTCTGTCCGTGACGCTTTTTTTGTTCAAGCATCACGTAAAAACGACTGAAGCGAATGATATGAAATTGGGTGTCATGATAGGTGGTCAGTCAAATTAAAAAATAGGCGTCGAATTTTTAAAAAATCTTGATTGGATTTTGAGATTTTGCGAAAATCCTTTCAAACTGCGTAAATTTGTGTTCGGACATCCCGTAATAACTGCAAAGGTGAAAAAATGATATTGGGTGAAAGGATAGGTGGTCACTCACCTTAAACTATAAACATCTAATTAAAAAAAATCGATCAGATTTCGAGATTTTGCGAAAATCGTTCAAAACTGGGTGAATCTTTGTTCCCGCATTACGTAATAACGACTCAAGCGAATGATATGAAATTGGGTCACATGATAGATGGTTGCTCAACATAAACTATAGGTGTCCAATTTTTTAAACATTTTTATTAGATTTTGAGATTTTGTGAAAATTCTCTCAAGATACGTTTATATTTCTTCAAACATCCCGTAATAACGACTCATACGAATGATATGAAATTGAGTGATAGGATAGGTAGTTGCTCATCTTAATTTATAGGCGTTTAGAATTTTTAAAATATTTTGATTCCATTTTGAGATTTTTTGAAAATCGTTTTAATATGCTGAAATTTTGTTCCAGCATCACGAAATAAAGATTGCAGGGAATGAAACGAAATGGGGTGACAGGATAGGTTGTCACTCGACTTAAATTCTAGGCTTCCAATTTTTCCAAAAATGTTGATTAGATTTTGAGATTTTGCGAAAATTATTTCAATATGCGTCCATATTCGTTCGCGCATCCCATAATTGCGACTCAAGCGAATGAAATCATATGACTTAGTGACTCTCTAACCTGTAATATTTTAACAATCCATAAAAATTATAACTTCGCTTTCTTTACTTTGGCAACATACTACGTCCATTCTGTGTACTCCTACAATGCTGACGAAAGTTCTTGCTTTTTGGAAATTTGCATTCACTAACTCGTCAAGGACGGGTACTTCAGCTAGTATATATACGTATTTAAACCGAATAAACACACTAGTTTATGCTAAGATAAAGTGATTGAACCTGACTGGCATGATTTGCTGAGTCAAAAATAAATTTCATGTGTCTTTTTTGTTTAGATAGTTTTACCGGGTCGTAATCTATTATCACTGTGTATGAAACTTCTATGCGTGGTATGCAGATGTAAAGTAATTCTGTTAAAATAGTCATATCATCTTCGATTTAAAAATACCAGGTTTTGCTCGAAAACACTTTAAACGAAAGAAATGTGAACTGTATTGAGTTCCGTTATTCTAGTGTTATACCCGCTTTTAGTTGTAACTTTGAAAGGAAGATGGCAGCACTACCGTTTGAGAATATAGGCCACATATGGGCAACCTCCGGTCGTGGGCCGAACTTGGCGTGCACCCACGTTTGATCCGACCGGCGAAACCTATCCAGAACCTCTATAAGAAGCCCACATAAGCCATTCAAAATCGAATATAAATCTCAATTGTACGGCCCGCGACTTCGCCAACATCCTAAAGTTTGGCCCGCAACTTTCCAACGGTTGTCCATTCCTGATTTAGGCGTTGAAGAAAGAAAACAATAAGCTCCCCAATGGTATGTGCAAATTCTGACGAGACGAGGTTAGGACCTGTTAGAGGGAGAGGGGCATATGCAGGAACCCCCCAACCCCCAACCTGCAAGGGTTAAGCTATATTCACTTTTCTTTAAAAAATTTAATTGTGAGGGATTCAATTTTTAAAGAAAAGTGAATATAGCTTAACCCTTTGAGGCGCAACCCTTTCCCAATCGTGAAAAAAGGGCAGCCGTTGCCATCGCTCGACTTAACCACCCGCAAGAGGGCGGACGATCGAAACGTTCATCGGGTCTCTAGATCTGTGGCACGCGATGAACGCTTCGATCGTCCGGCATCTTGCGGGTCGTTCAGTCGAGCGATGGCAACGGCTGCCCTTTTTTCAGCATGGGGCCATCTATTCAGCTGTTCTCGCATGCTTCCATTTTCCAGCAGATGTCAGTGCTGTTCAAAAGAATCGCGACCCTTTTTTGACGGGAAAGGACGTGCTAAACAGTAAAGGATTCTCGTGGAGCTCTGTCACCCGCAAGTATTTTCATAGAAATCCAATCTATTCTTCGTGACTGGCAACAGTCCAAACGTCAGAGTTGGGTATTCCCAGAGCGGGGACACTGCGCGTTAAAGGGTTAAGGCCTAGTTTCAATATAGTAAATGCCTATCTTTTTTCTTTTATGAATTTACAAGTTGCAAAGAATCAGTATCCCAGTTTTTCCTTTCCATGGATGTACATCACAGTAGATGAACGATTTCTGAAAAAAAAATCTGGAGTGACTCCACTCGACTTTCCGAACACTTACGATTAAGATCATGACCAAGCATTTAAAAAAATTTTAATTGATGAATAATTCAAACATATATACCAAATTGAAACTCAATCGAATGCACCGTTTAAACGCTTGCGTACTTTCAAGAATTTCTCCCCATATGCCATTATGCCATAATATAAAAGAAATTTTTGTCATAGCCTGTAGAAAGCTATAGTCTTATACACAAAATCAATACAGGTCTTAATGTGATTATACATATACCAATTTAGATCAGTCGAAGCTACCGTTAACGCTAGCGCACTTCAAAATTCCCCATATGCCTTATGCATAAGAATTTGTCATGCCTGTATAAAACTAAGTCTTATCACACCAAATCAATACCGGTCTTAAGACGGTGATTTATAACATATATACCCAATTTCAGCTCAATCGAATGTACCGTTTAAACGCTAGCGCACTTTCAAGAATTTCCCCCCATAGGCCATAATGTAAGAGAAATCTTTGTCGTAGCCCTGTAGAAAAACTATAAGTCCTATACACACCAAATCAATACGTCTTGCGCGGTTGTTTATAACATATATACCAATTGAGTCATCGATTACGTTAACGCTAGCGCACTTCAGAATCCCCATAGGCCTATGTAAAGAATCTTGTCGTAGCCTGTGAAAACTATAGTCCTATACACCCCAATCATACGGTCTTGCGACGGTGGTTTATGACATATATATCCAATTTGAACTCCATCGAATGCTCCGTTCAGGAGCTATCGTGTTCACTCACATACCACAACCACATACACACACACACACACACACATACACACATACATACATACATACATCTCGTAAAAATAGCATAAATGGATTCAGAAGCCCTCAAAACGTGTAAAAACACCCAAATCTCGAAGTCGAATTTTTTCATGATTACAATACTTTCCTTACATGGTACATGTTCAGAAAATAAAAATGAAGTGGTAACTAGGGTGGTTTTCTAGATTTTGAGTGGCTACACTGCAAGTCGCCGGAACCACTGCCTGAGGATGCTCGAGTGGCTCCCTAGCCAGAATGGGGCAGCAGCAAATAGGAATGCAACGGTTTAGTATGAAAAAGCCATGGTTTTAGTTGTACTTTTTAACTCTTCGATTTTAATAAAACCGATTTCATAATGTTCTAAATCTCCGTAAACATTCTCATTTATCTGGTTTTCTGTTTTAAGTTGGACACATTTGACAGGTGTGTGCAAAATTCGCATTTTAAATATTTAAATTTAACCCATTTATGCCTAGCGTCCCTTTTTTGGGACGGCATTTTCGGTATTAGTCGAAAACGTTATTTATTTTTCCTAGCCTTTATTCATGAGTATTGAGCCTCAACTCTACAAAACATTTTAACATGACCCAGTAGTATGTTGATATTTCAAGTTTTATGCATAATGATTTGAAAAGAATCATGCCTTGTTCAAGAAGTTGTACGATCAGAAATTTATCATAATTATTTCTGATTGATCAGCTAAAATCGAAGAAAGTTCGCTAAAATATCCAGGCACAAATGTGTTAAATTCTAGGTCTTAGCCAAGGGAGTGGTTAGGGAGGTCATAGGACTGCTTGCAAAAAAGTTGTTACGACAGCAAAAATATGACAGAAATTTGTGCTGCTAGATCATGCTTATGATTCAGTTTTTTGCTTTTTTCTAAGACCTATGTATTAATTTTCTAAGTCATGAATATGAGTTTTGCATCGACACCCTTCATGTAATCATGTCAGAGGTTTATACGAGAGCAGAAGGAGAGATACATGAAAACAGTTGTCAGAGACAACTGTTAACACTTTATCGGACAGTGTTCCCCCTCTGGGAACACCCAACTCGGACGTTTGGACTGTGGCCAGTCACGCAGAATAGATTGGATTTCTATAAAAATAGTGGCGGGTGACAGAACTCCACGAGAATCCTTTACTTTTGAGCACGTCATTTCCCCTAAAAAAAGGGTCGCGATTCTTTTGAACAGCACTGACATTTGCTGAAAAATGGAAGAATGCGAGAACAGCTGGATAGATTGCCCAATGCTGAAAAAAAGGACGACCGTTGCCATCACTCGACTGAACGACCAGCAAGAGGGCGGACGATCAAAACGTTCATCGCGTGCCACAGATCGAGAGACCCTTTTTTTTGACGACAGCTGGCTGCGCCGCACAGCCAGCTGTCACCAAAAAAGGGGTCTCTCGATCTGTGGCACGCGATGAACGTTTCGACCGTCCGCCCTCTTGCTGGTCTTTCAGTCGAGCGATGGCAACGGCCGTCCTTTTTTTCAGCATTGGGAAAGGGTTGCGCCTCAAAGGGTTAAAAAGGAGATGTAAAGTGGGATGAGTATTCACTCAGACCACTGTCCAAGGCCCGGCTTAGCATAATCGGGGTCTGGTCAAGGAAGCAGTGGACAACCAACAAAACGGCTAAGAAAATAAATGAATCAATCGACACGAAGATGATTTTAAATAACTTTATTTTTTCAGAAAAAATGCTTATGCTAGGTCATTCAAAAGGGCAGTGTCCATCTCTTAACCCCACCGTGGGTCACAAGGCATACGCACTCCATTTCAAAATGGATTTTAATGCAGAACAGATTTTATCTACGAATTCATTTTACAAGAAAGTGCATGTATGGCAGATGCCAGCATCACACAGCTGGTTTAAGTACTAGGCTACTATCATTTACTAGAAGAAAAAACCTATTGTGGAGGCAATTACAATAGGTTTTAGAGGAAAAAACATTTGAAAAAAAAATGTGTCTACGCTCAAAGAATTTCATCTTCGTCCCCTTAAAATAAATAGCTTCCTATTCAATTTTTATTATAGACACAAATTGAATATCACGCTCTTCTGGAAACGTGCGGAAACTTCTCGCATTCCAACGATTACGTTGGGTGGGAACAGCCCCTCTCATATCAATGCTTCGTACAGAATGGAAAAAGAATAAACTGCGTCATCTTGAAAAACTATTTTAAACGAATTGGAATCGCCATTTTCCCTTCAAAGCCCGATGAACTTAACTTCAGTAGGACGCCATTGTCCCCGGCGGCTCGTCATTTTGTCACGCAAAAGATTCACTTTTTTGACTCTCGGAAATAAAATGGTCATGTGAACCTGTCAATAAATGACCCAGTCAACTAGGAATACAAAAAGGGATGCTTAGTTAATAGTTGCAATAGTTCTAAATACAAATCTCAACAATCTAGAGTTGAAAGTTTTACAGTTATACGAAACATGGAATTATTTTTTGCGCCGAATGGGGTGATAGTTTAGCAAAACTCGCAGAGATCGTTGATAATGGACGAGATTTTGGGCATGGCCAAAACAGTGTCTGACGACAGACATAATAGTATATGTAAATAAACAATATTATTAAACAACAACATGGCTTGGTTTTCAGCATTATACTAATGAATTGAGCTAAGAAATATTTAATAAATATATATTAACCTTTGCAGAGTGCCCAAAACCGAAAAAGTACACCGTTGCCATCTCTGTAGTTAAATACCAGCAACCTGTGTGGCGGCCGCACAGCCGGCTGTGTCAAAAAAAAAAAAAAAAGAACTTTAAGCTCTGCGGCAAGAGATGGGCGATTCGATCGACCGCCCTGTCTGGTAGTTAACTGGAGAGATGGCAGCGAGTGCGCTTTTTGGACTTTGGGGACTCTATATATAACCCTATTTTTTTGCGACTAGCAGTTGAAACCGTTTCAAAGAGGTGGTTTGACGACGCGACCACCGTGCAAAGCGTTAAAGAAAGGTCATATCATTTAAAGGAAGCAGTGAACAAAAATAACGGAAAAAAAAAACATGTAAATCGAGTGTATCCAATACAAAGAAAAGGAACAGATTTTCTATTTACATTCAACAGTAAGCTGCAACAATAAGCGAGACAATACAATGCCGGCAAACAGAGCAGTTCCGAACGATTACCACCCTGCATTGTTGAATGGATCCTCATTCGAGAAATGCAACAAAGCAATCTCAACTTATTGTTTCAGCTAGTTCTTTATTAAACTTCCAAGTTGCAAGCGTCGAATTGAAATTCTCTTGAAATACTTGATTAAAAGAAGAGAAAAAGCGATTTCTTTGCGCGAAGGGTGACTGTGCTGTCTGATCTACACTCTTAACTATGTGTTTGAGAAAAAAAGTTGCAAGTTTTCTATTGAAACTCGCGTCATTTCTAACGCTTCCGATCTCGTTAATGAGAATAGTTTCCAGTTGAAAGTATCGTATAAGATTCAATACTGCACGTAAAATCTTCCATGTTATTATCTTGCATTTTCATGTTTGAAAAATGGTATAATTTTTCCTGTTTCGGCATCTACGTAAAGCAGGATCTACTTTTAAAACATAAGTTGTATGTGCTCTATAAGGAATGTATTTGCAGAGCTATCTAACTGCCTCTATAAACAGTTTGGATATTTACCATAACTTACGCTTTTCGTTTCCTTTGCGGATTGTTTCGATTTCTGCATTGTCTGTACAAATCCCTAAAAATTCCTTTATCATGTTTAAGATCATTGGCATTTAACCTACGAGAGTTGGCTCATCTCATGATATAGTAATTAGTTTACACTACGAAACGTCCAAAAGGACCTAGCTAAATGGGCTTTTTCATGCGACATCGATCCCACGAAGCTATAGTCAGTTTCGTTGTGCGAACCGGGTTGCAATTATCCAAGCAGTACCCTAATGAGTGCAGGGTAAGTTTGGGGTAAGTAGGGCAGCTTTTTAACATAATTTCATTTTAAAATAGTACTGCACCCGTTGTAAGAGACATAAGAACGTAACATTATTTTTTATACAATCTCACGACTGTGTTTCTAGAAACAGAAACATTTGTACATTAGCAGAAAAATAAAAAATCCATTCATGATAGCCCACCTGTCCATTTCGTGGGGTAAGTGAACCATCAGTTAATATTCTTCGAACAGGCAAAGGGTAGAATTTGGGTGCTGGTGTATGGGTAAAGGTAGATAGTATTTGAATCGTTGGGAGAATCGACTGCTTTTTATCATTGGATAGTTAAAGAAATTCAGTCAAAGTGGTCCCTCATTTACACCGTGGGTGGGGTAAGTGATAGAACAACGAGCATTTTTCACATATTGTCCTTGTCTGCTTGGCACATAGTTGAGAAATTGGCCAAGTAGTTCACTTGGTAACTTGCAATGCTATTCAGATTGCGTCAAGCTGACGTAGGGTGCTCATGTACTGAATGTAACAGATATCTGGATTATTTTTATGAACGCACCCTTGTAGAAGTATTTTACCGTAGCAGAGGATTGTCTGTTATGTTAATATTTAGTTATTGTACGCTTTATAAAGTTGTCTATTGGAATGGAACTTGGCAGACGCTCAATGTAAGTCATCGAAGGTATTGTTTGTGTTAATAAAATGATTTTATATTTTAAGCTTGTCAATGTTGCATTTATCCACTACGCTACTCTGCAGACAGCAGTAGAAATGCTGTCAGTAAGTGTTTCACCAGCCAATATTTTTCTGCAAGCTAATAGTAGAATTTGCGGATGGTCAGTGTAAAAACGTAAGGTAGATATAATTTAATCTTGGGAGAGGAAATCGTCGGTTTACTTACTATGGTTTTATTTGAGAACTTTGTTTTGTTTTAGTTCATGATCCAAAACAAAATTCAATGGTTCCATACTTCGTCCACTTGGCCCAAGCGCGGGGGTCATGGATCAACCAACTTTGAAAACGAATGGCAAGTAGTAGGAAATTTTTAAAAATTAAGAAAGATATCCATTTTATGAACTTGATAAATACGTAACATATTCTTTTGTAATACTATATTTCGTTTTCAGAAAAAAAAAGTTTTATTACAAGTGCAATTTTTTAAAAATTGCTTGTATCTTTAACATAACATGAACTAAAAGAATGTCTCAATGTTTTCAAGGTACTGTAAAATAGATAATAGTCTCATAAGCGATATCAGGTTTTAATTCTTTATCTATTAGAAATAAATGGCCAATATAAACTGAAAAAATGTTGAAAATACGGTAGGAAAAAAAGACTACATTAAAAAAAAATTCTCGAACTTTTAAAAAAGTTATACTTTTTAAATTTGTATACAATCCCCTTAGAAAAGAAAACTTGAAATTAGTGAAGAATGCACCTTACACTAATAAAGTGATGTACAAAATTTTAGCCTTTCATTATTAAACGTTTTAGAGATATCTTTAAACAAAGATAGTCAAAGGCTATAGCGGAGAGGGTGGCACAGTGGGACAAATTATACTTGTTATAAAGTAATATCCTTTCTTTTAATTAAAACTAAAAATTAATAGTAGGACAATACCTTAAAAACTCTTGGCTTCTATAGTACTTTTTTTTCAGAATTTATCTTTATTGAATGCCTTGAAAATAAGGTAATTTTCAAAACCTACTGAAGTTGTCACATTGTGAAACTTTCCCAGGCACAATGGGACAGGGATCGAGGGACAGTGAGTAAAACATACGGAATCATATGCATTATGCGACACATTACTATTACGACAATTAAATACAGGTTGAGATAGTCAACAGAGAAAATAGGAAAACTTTTTCAATGAAGAGCATTAAAAAGAGTTATAACGATGAAACACATTTAAAAGTTGCAAAATTTTTTTACTCAATTGTGTTTGATGAATTGAAAATATCAAAATAACATAAAAAATAGTAAAAAAAACCTAAGTTACTGGAAATGAGAGTAATCACCTCAAGTAAATGATAGTGAGAGGAAGACGACGACGACTCGAGCCCGAGGGCGAGACATTCCACCTGGAGGCTGATGCGATGCTGGGCCAACGCTATACTGGAGGTAAATACTCTCAAATTTTGACCGTCCGCCTTTCTCTGTCTGTGGATTACTATGGAATTTTAAGAGCGTGTTTAAAATTTTCAGTTTTATTGATTGGTGTTTGATGTTTTTCTCTCACCTTATACAGGTACGGGGACCTCTTTTGCTTGTGGGAGGCGTCTCACTTTGGCACGTAGGTCAGTAAACCATACCTCCGGGTCAGGCCACTGCATGGTAGCATTGCCCGGATCGACAGAACGACAAGAAAGACGACGACTCGAGCCCGAGGACGAGACATTCCACCTGGAGGCTGATGCGATGCTGGGCCAACGCTATACTGGAGGTAAATACTCTCAAATTTTGACCGTCCGCCTTTCTCTGTCTGTGGATTACTATGGAATTTTAAGAGCGTGTTTAAAATTGTCAGTTTTATTGATTAGTGTTTGATGTTTTTCTCTCACCTTATACAGGTACGGGGACCTCTTTTGCTTGTGGGAGGCGTCTCACTTTGGCACGTAGGTCCGTAAACCATACCTCCGGGTCAGGCCACTGATTGGTAGCATTGCCCGATGCGACAGAGCGAGAAGAAAGACGACGACTCGAGCCCGAGGACGAGACATTCCACCTGGAGGCTGATGCGATGCTGGGCCAACGCTATACTGGAGGTAAATACTCTCAAATTTTGACCGTCCGCCTTTCTCTGTCTGTGGATTACTATGGAATTTTAAGAGCGTGTTTAAAATTGTCAGTTTTATTGATTGGTGTTTGATGTTTTTCCGTGCTTTTTCACTCAATTTGCAACTAGGGGGACTTCTCTTGCCTGTGGGAGGCGTCTCACTCATGCAGGGAGGTTCGTAACCTATTCCTCCGGGTCAGGCCACTGATTGGTAGCATTGCCCGATGCGACAGAGCGAGAAGAAAGACGACGACTCGAGCCCGAGGACGAGACATTCCACCTGGAGGCTGATGCGATGCTGGGCCAACGCTATACTGGAGGTAAAGACTCTCAAATTTTGACCGTCCGCCTTTCTCTGTCTGTGGATTACTATGGAAATTTAAATGCATGTTTAAAATTGATAGTTTCATTGATTGGTGTTTGATGTTTTTCCGTGCTTTTTCACTCACTTTGCAGGTAGGGGGACTTCTCTTGCCTGTGGGAGGCGTCTCACTCATGCAGGGAGGTTCGTAACCTATTCCTCCGGGTGAGGCCACTGCATGGTAGCATTGCCCGGGGCGACAGAGCGACAAGAAAGACGACGACTCGAGCCCGAGGACGAGACATTCCACCTGGAGGCTGATGCGATGCTGGGCCAACGCTATACTGGAGGTAAATACTCTCAAATTTTGACCGTCCGCCTTTCTCTGTCTGTGGATTACTATGGAATTTTAAGAGCGTGTTTAAAATTGTCAGTTTTATTGATTAGTGTTTGATGTTTTTTTCTCACCTTATACAGGTACGGGGACCTCTTTTGCTTGTGGGAGGCGTCTCACTTTGGCACGTAGGTCCGTAAACCATACCTCCGGGTCAGGCCACTGCATGGTAGCATTGCCCGATGCGACAGAGCGAGAAGAAAGACGACGACTCGAGCCCGAGGACGAGACATTCCACCTGGAGGCTGATGCGATGCTGGGCCAACGCTATACTGGAGGTAAATACTCTCAAATTTTGACCGTCCGCCTTTCTCTGTCTGTGGATTACTATGGAATTTTAAGAGCGTGTTTAAAATTGTCAGTTTTATTGATTAGTGTTTGATGTTTTTCTCTCACCTTATACAGGTACGGGGACCTCTTTTGCTTGTGGGAGGCGTCTCACTTTGGCACGTAGGTCCGTAAACCATACCTCCGGGTCAGGCCACTGATTGGTAGCATTGCCCGATGCGACAGAGCGAGAAGAAAGACGACGACTCGAGCCCGAGGACGAGACATTCCACCTGGAGGCTGATGCGATGCTGGGCCAACGCTATACTGGAGGTAAAGACTCTCAAATTTTCACCGTTCGTCTCTGTCTTTCTGTGGATTGTTATGGAATTTTAAATGCATGTTTAAAATTGATAGTTTCATTGATTGGTGTTTGATGTTTTTCCGTGCTTTTTCACTCACTTTGCAGGTAGGGGGACTTCTCTTGCCTGTGGGAGGCGTCTCACTCATGCAGGTAGGTCCGTAAACCTATACCTCCGGGTGAGGCCACTGATTGGTAGCATTGCCCGGATGCGACAGAGCGACAAGAAAGACGACGACTCGAGCCCGAGGACGAGACATTCCACCTGGAGGCTGATGCGATGCTGGGCCAACGCTATACTGGAGGTAAATACTCTCAAATTTTGACCGTCCGCCTTTCTCTGTCTGTGGATTACTATGGAATTTTAAGAGCGTGTTTAAAATTGTCAGTTTTATTGATTAGTGTTTGATGTTTTTCTCTCACCTTATACAGGTACGGGGACCTCTTTTGCTTGTGGGAGGCGTCTCACTTTGGCACGTAGGTCCGTAAACCATACCTCCGGGTCAGGCCACTGCATGGTAGCATTGCCCGATGCGACAGAGCGAGAAGAAAGACGACGACTCGAGCCCGAGGACGAGACATTCCACCTGGAGGCTGATGCGATGCTGGGCCAACGCTATACTGGAGGTAAATACTCTCAAATTTTGACCGTCCGCCTTTCTCTGTCTGTGGATTACTATGGAATTTTAAGAGCGTGTTTAAAATTGTCAGTTTTATTGATTAGTGTTTGATGTTTTACTCTCACCTTATACAGGTACGGGGACCTCTTTTGCTTGTGGGAGGCGTCTCACTTTGGCACGTAGGTCCGTAAACCATACCTCCGGGTCAGGCCACTGATTGGTAGCATTGCCCGATGCGACAGAGCGAGAAGAAAGACGACGACTCGAGCCCGAGGACGAGACATTCCACCTGGAGGCTGATGCGATGCTGGGCCAACGCTATACTGGAGGTAAATACTCTCAAATTTTGACCGTCCGCCTTTCTCTGTCTGTGGATTACTATGGAATTTTAAGAGCGTGTTTAAAATTGTCAGTTTTATTGATTAGTGTTTGATGTTTTTCTCTCACCTTATACAGGTACGGGGACCTCTTTTGCTTGTGGGAGGCGTCTCACTTTGGCACGTAGGTCCGTAAACCATACCTCCGGGTCAGGCCACTGATTGGTAGCATTGCCCGGGTTCGACACAGCGAGAGGACGACGGAAGACGACGACGACTCGAGCCCGAGGGCGAGACATTCCACCTGGAGGCAAACGCGATGCTGGGCCAACGCTGTCCTGGAGGTTAGACTGTTTACTTTCACTCCCCTTGTGGACAATTGGATTTGCCGATTTGTGTCGAAAATTTTTGACGTTTGTAATTATGTTTCGTACTCTTAGTTGCATATATTTGTTTTCAATATTTTTATAATTTATCTCCTTGCATTTTCCCGTACGTTCCGGCGTCTATACGTAGAAGGTGTTAACTTTTATTGGGTTGTAGTTGATTTGGCTAGTGTTATTAAAAAATGGGTGATTGGGGTTTGGGGGTGACATGACAATAGACATCAAGGTTTCAGTTTTATGGCTATTGATCGCCCATTTATGCTCGAAAATGGAGATCAAGACTGTATATGAAAACCATCTTGACGGTATCTTTTATATTTTGTTGAGAAATTGCCACAGGCTACTTTTGATATCCCAGGAAATTTAGCTTGTTTATTAGTGTAAGCGACAAGGTTGCTCGAGCTAGTGCCGGTAGCCGATAGTGTGCCGTCTCTCTTATGATCTAATAAATATTGAAATTTAGGAACTTTTTGCATTTCAATATCTATGACAAACGGCTTAGGAATGAGCCATTGGGTATCGTTACGAAAACACGCTTATTATGATTTACATGTTTGTATACCTGTAAAATGTCGGTCGTTTTCACCATTCAATACCAGTCATGTTTTTGGATGGTCATTCAATAGGAACTTTTGTGAAAAGAAAGCGTAGTGACCCTAGTTTTGTTTGCTGGAATAACCCGACAAGTCCTCTGCCATTTTCAGAATGGGTTTCAATAGGGAACATTGAAGCATAAGGAGCCGTTTCTGCCATCACTTTTAGATTACTTTAATTATATTTAGTTACCTCTGTGATAGATTATTCTTGACTTCATTTTACTGCGTAGAAGGATGTTAAGTGACCGCGAAGATTTTCGGTGTACAGATTTAGATGAAAAAATCGACTATGAGCATCTCTAAACTTACTTCGAAAAGTTTTTGTGAGACGTCTCAACACTCACCTGCATGTATGTATGTTCAAATACATGTATAACAATTCTTTTTGACAGATCAAGTCCATTTTGAGTAAGATTTTCCTCACGTCTGTACTTACGTATGTATGTAACACGCATATTTCTGAAAATATGAGTCGTAAAATGTTTAAATGTAATATTTAGGTTGGTTGTAAATTCGAGTGTTTCACCTCTTTTATTGGGTTCCAGTCGAGTGGACAGTTTAGGGAGAGGGACACTCAAAAAGTTTCAAAACGTTAATGCAGCGTTTCTCGACCTGTAGGGCGCGACCCCCAAGGGGGGCGCAGAGCGTTTGCATTGGGGGCGCCAGAAAAACCAAAGAGCAAGTAGTGATGCATGTTTTTAAAAAAAATTATGGTATTTTTACTCAAAAATATATCCATTTTCGCTTAAAATGTTCATTCAAAGTTTACTGATAACTTTATTTAGTAAAAAATTTCACTCAATGTTCATTGTTAAAGATTAAATACTGAATGTATGTTGAAAAATGTTTAGGGGGATGGCGCCACCGTAAGGCACCACCCAACAAGGGGGAACAAGCCAAGGATGGCGCCACCATCTTTGGCTCGTCAAGGATGCCAAGGAACCCGCCAAGGATGGCGCCACCCAACAAGGGGGATGGCCCCACCATAGTGTGGGTGATGGGGGCGCGACGTTAAAAGGTTGAGAACCACTGCGACATTAGATATATTCACTCGCGGTAAAATTCGTTTTTATACTCTATCCCTCTTCTTTCAACGAATAATTTCCGTTCTCTATGGATACGTAATATTTCCGTGAACTCTTCAGTATGCAAACGTAATATTCCCGTGAAATCGGAAAAAAAGAGGAAAAAAAATCCTTTGAAGTTCAAGAAGTTTCTTGAATTGACAAGAGAAAAATCGAAACAGATATTCGTCAAATGATGGATATATTGCGGCAGCACTACTTCCAGAAAACTGTCCGTGACTTGAAGAAATAACTTCTTGCGTCTTTATACCCTACTTTGTTCCTCATTTTTCAACGAATAATTTCCGTACTCCTAGAAAACGTTATATTTCCGTGAACTCTTCTCGAAAATCTGAAGAAAGAGGGGAAAAAAATTTCTTTGAATCTGAAAAATTTTCTTCGTTAGAGAGGAGAAAGCAGCAACGGATATATTCCGGCAGCACTGCTGCAAAATTTCCGTGATTTGAACAAATAATTTTTGAGAGTGTTTAATGTATTATGTCTGTAGTCAGCCATTGTTTGGGTCGTGCCCAAAATTTTTTCAAGTGTCATTGAGCTTGGGAAATTTTTTACCGAAATATCGCCCAATTTGGCGGAAAATTAATTGCATAACTCTAAAACTGTAGAACGTTGAAATTTTGTATTTAGAACTGTTGCAACATCTAATTAGGCACCTTTTTTTATTATTCCTAGTCGACTGGATAATTTAAAGATAAGTCACCCGAAGGACAACCAATACATTACGGTCTATGGATACCTTCCATTCAGGAAAAGTCTAGTGTCCGTCACATTTTCGGCTATGCCCTAAATCTCGCAATCTGTGCCAAGTGTTCGACTTTTGGCGAAATAGCGCCTGATTAAGTACCAAAAGTTAATTTTTCCAACTGAACCCAGCTTGGCGACATCTCCCATGTTTGGCTAGAAATGGCTAAACCTTAGTAGTATTGCATCTCTTTCAAATAAAATAAGTTAAGATGAAGTGCACGGGAAATATTTGATTTATTTGGCGCACGAGGAAGTCATGTGGTGTCCACATCAGATTTTTTTTTCAATCGGCAATCATCAATACTACACCCATACGCAAAATTTTATCTGTTAACTAATACACAGAGTGTCCCAAAAAGGGGGTGGGAACGTGGGAAGCTTTATTTCTCCATCCGTTAGAGGAAAGTGGGCTGTGTAAATTCAAAAATGTTCCATATTAGGTATGAAAAAAGATCATGTTAAGAAAAAAGTTCTCTCATTCGTTTTCAAAAAGTGACACTTTCTAATCCTGTGTAGGGCGTCCGGGCAAAATAATTTCCAGTCAGTGGAATATGCCCCATATACTAATGAGATAATGAATACACAATTTCAGCCTTCCATTGTTAAACGTCTCCGAGATATCTTCAAACAGAGCTGCACATGCATTTAAATATCAATGTTTATATTGCTAAGAGCTCAAAATTTTTCTTTCATAACTTCCGTATAATTCGTGTAACTCAATCATCCGATGTGAGACCTATTTAAAAGTGATTCAAGCCATCATAGATTTTCCCTACTATCTCCAACCTTTTCAAGGACATAATTCTCAAATTATGTGCCTTATGAAATACATTTTAGTTTCTTTTTTGTTTGTTTGTTTTGTACGGGTGTGCCACACAAATTTAAAAAGTATCTCTTTTTACTCAATAAAAGGAATTTTAACAAGGACAAGAAAGGCTATTAGCAAAAAGAATTTTTTTTTCTTCTTAAAGTAATCTTGTTTCCTACCTCATTACGAATATTCTTTCAATTGACACTGTCCACTTGCGGATAAAGAGCCAAAGCGTCTTGCCATCTTTTTGGAGCACTCTATAGAAAGATGTTTTAGGGTCCATTGTTGCTATAACAGCGTTAAAATGGGAATGGTAACTTTTGTATGTGCTTTTTTTCCCTCCAATTGTGTATTAAAATAGCTGTTTCTTATTCCTAGTTCATAAATTGACCATCCACAAGGGTTCGGATGGGTGACCGTCTTCGCAAGGGACGCTGCTAAAGGTACATCGACCCTTCAAGTCCAGCAGAGATATTTTTCGTGGAGACAGTTTGTGACAGAAATCGGATGACAAAATCATTACGACAGTACCGACCTGCTTTTGGCGATGGATGAAGAAACGTCTGGAGTGATGAGAGGAATCAAGTGTGTTCCTGTCACAAGATGTGTTGTTGAAAATGGAAGACGTCTTTAGATCGGTGATGCTGAGAATGTACCTTTTTGTGTGAAGATCTAAATAAAAGTCCGATGTCTCGCATCCTGCGTGTCATCATCCTTATGATTAAAACCAAAAGTTTGAGCGCAGTATGCACCAGACTACGCCAGGATGCGCGTGGACTTAGTCTATATACGGGCCGCGCATCGAGCAGTTACGTCAGCGATGACGCCTTCCGGTTCTTCTCCGAGGTCGATTCAAGATGGAGGACGAGTTGAATTGGACGTGGGTTTCGAGGGAGATCGAAGTCGGGAATCTGCCACTGTTGGAGGACACAGGTAAAGATGGCGATCCAGTAAGGTGGATAAGAGTCGGGACTTAACCACTACTACTTCCATCTGCAACGGCCAAGATGGCGATAGCGTGGACTCAAGTTTATGCAATGCATATTAGGTTTTCAAAGGTGAAGTACCATCCCAATACGCATTGCAGGAACTTGCGACCACACGATCGCCATCTTATCTGCAACGGCCAAGTCCTGACTCTTATCCACCTCACTGGATCGCCATCTTTACCTGTGTCCTCCAAAAATGGCAGATTCCCGACTTGGATCTCCCTCAAGAGAGTAACTTCAGCTCGAAACCCACGTCCAATTCAACTCGTCCTCCATCTTGAATCGACCTCGGAGAAGAACCGGAAGGCATCATCGCTGACGTAACTGCTCGATGCGCGGCCCGTATATAGACTAAGTCCACGCGCATCCTCACACTCTCTTGTTCATACTGCGCAAACTCTTCTACTGCAGAGTTTGCGCATGTGTGATAAAATTTACAATGAAACAGACATGGAGGTGGTTTAAATGAGACATTTATTAAAGCTCAAATATTACAACGACCATTTAACATAACTGTACATACGTATTCTCTGGGTAAGGCAGATCAACGGCACAAAGCTCACTTCCGCAAGAACATTAAAGCAGAAGACCGGGTACTTCTGTTCCGCCGCTCCACTTCCGTAAAAGTAATGCATGTAGTTCCAAAAGACTGTTTCATCAACATCAATCAAGGAGCTTGAACTGCATTCCTTCCCATATAACAAACCCATATATCACAGAGATGTCACGTGGCACTGATGACTCTGATCCATCTAAACACAAAAGATTCCAAAAAAAAAACAGAAGTCCCAGCAGCTATCTGAGAACCTGCAAAAGAAACCTGGATTAAACAAATTAAAATGGCACAAAACTGTACTTGGAACATACAGCATTGCAAAAATAGACCAGTGAAATTGTTTTCTGAGAAAGAACTATGCCTACATTGCAGGGAACGATTTTCAGAGATGCGGGACCCACGGCAAAAGTTTTATGGGGGGGGGGGTCTCTTGCGAAGACTTTCTTACCCTATAAAGCAACTTCTACCCTATAAAGCAACTTCAATAACAAACCCTACAAAGGAGGATGTTACAACAGCATAAGAATGATTATTGAATTAAAATGCAAAGCGGCATGCAATTGTTCGATAACAATATTGTAAAAGATGTATCAATTATATCATTTACTTTTCATTCCACATTTTTGCAAGTAACATGCCTCTCACTATTTTCCTAAGGTTTATATCTGAGCATTTAAGGGTCATAGTGGGATAGATCGTCTCTTCACTTCACTCCACTTGGAAAGTTATTTCCTTTTTATCTGTTCCGATTGAAAGTCAGTTCTATACGATTTCCTCGAAATCAGCACACATCACTGCATAGACAACGCCTCAATGGCTGCTGAGTCCCTGTTACTGTGTCATAGTAAGTAAGGGCATCCCCGGGCGCAGTACAAAGGGGCGTCAAATTGTATGTAAAAACTTCTCCATTGCATTTTGGCTAATAGAAGGGCGCACGAAATCTTGAGTTTCCATTAAGCGCTGAAAACGCTAGCTGCACTTCTGCATGCCTACTATATAGAGTGTCCTATAAACACTAGGGATGGACGCGAGACGACTTTTTGCGAGACGAGACAGAGATTTACAGCTTTTTTGCGAGACGAGACAAGCATTTTTAACATTAGGATATAGGGATTTTTGCGAGTCGAGACAAAGCTTTTCGGCTGTTTTGCGAGACGCGAGACGGCAAATTTTCGTCTCGCGTCCATCCCTAATAAACACTAACCTATACTCGGGGCAAACCTTACCTGATAACAGAGGAGAAGGCTAGAGGAGCCTTTTCACTACTTTCCGAATGTATCACTCCGACACTCGTTTCTCTTTCCAATTATTTGGCTGTCAATATCACACAGCAACCCAATCGCAAGGCGAATCTGGATTTCTGATTCCCGCCAGCACGAAAGAGGTCTATCATGGGTCAAGCGTCTGCGAAGGCGTTACATCTAATTTCTGACTTAATTTCGTAATCCTTTTAATTATTGAATTCAAATAAGATAAATATGCAATTATGTTATAACATACACTTTATTTTAGCACTTAATAGTTGATAAATGTCTTAGTTCTGTAAAAAGCAGGGCAAACGGAAAGAACTATTTGAAAGCGGCGGAATCACACGGTCAGCAGCATTCCCTCCATTATCAGGTTAGCTGTGCCCCGAGTATAGTATGTTACTCATAAAGTATGGATCAGACATATATAATAAATTTCAAAGCTAAGGAAGAGAACGTATAGAATTTTATGCTATCGATTAAAATTTTCAGGCGATTCAAACTGAATGAATACAGAATTTAAATTTTTATACAGTCCACGTACAAAAAATTTCGAATAGGTAAAATATGCTCCATCTATAATTTAGGCGACTAACAAAGTTTCAGCCATTCGGCACAAAGAAGCTCAGATATATTAGACCCGTTAGTCCCCCCACACATATTACTTCTCTAATCACGTGATAACTTCTTTAAAAGCTTTATGCATAAAGCTTGAAAAGTTTCTACTGGGTTATGTTAAAATTATTTTGTGGAATTCAGGTTTAATATACGTAAATTAACACTAGAAACGCCGTTGGGGTCATTTTTACCCTTTTCCCCAATATCTCATGCCTTATTTCAATATACAGTTTAATACCACAGCTCACTTTTCTACTTTTCCTAAAATTCATCCAAGCGTGCTGTGATAAATTTTTACATTTCTGTTTTAATTAGTATAATAAATAATTATAGAAATGCCTAAAACATTTTATTTACGCAATGATATTGCGGAATACTAATGCAGGGAAGCCTATATGACAAAACTCATTAATAAAATCTCGCCAAATGTAGCCCAAACTTGGCGCCGTTCTGTCGTCATATAGCGCAATTTGGTACCAAAAATAAGTCACTAAAACTGAAGTCAGCTAAGCGATATCGCCAGTGTTTGCCAAGAAAACACGACCTCTCAGTTAATCCTAAGGTAAACATAAAGGTCCCTATTTTGAGTTTTAGTTAAACGGTTTACATGCAATAAAATACAAAATTTGACCTGTATAATATGAATTTTAGCCTAGATCTCCCCAAAATTTAGAAACAATATCATAGAACATAGCTGAAAACGTAATGACATATAAAAATTTGTATGTATTAAAAATTTTTTAAACTGTAGGCTCAAAACATGGCCAAATATGACCCCAAAGTGGAACTTTTGTTTAAATTTGAGCTTTGATGTTTTGCAAAGATATATTTATTCTAAATTTCATTTCGATGTTTGAGAACTGTATCATGGAATAAATAAATGTAACTTTAAGTATCTTATTTGAAAGAGGATAGATGTTTTTACTCTCAGAAAAATCTAGAAAATACATGCCAGTTGACAACCTAAAGTAACTCAAACATGAAAAATATGAGGTGTACCGTAAAATAACGTCTTTTTTTCGTATGTCAGTATTTTGACAGGACAAAACGACTGAAGCTAATGATACAAAATTGGATACGTTTGCGAGTTTGTTAGCGTAGGCGCTAAATTGGAGAGCCTTTTTTCACAATTCGTACACTGTTATAAATATAAGTTCAATGTTTCACCGAATATCTGGTTCAACCAGAGAGTCATAAACAGTGCTACATATGTTGAACGATTTAAATGGTTCATCTGAAAACGTCTTATGAAGTCAAGTAGATATTGAACCACAATTTCGGTTCAACTAATAAAAGACGATTTTTCGGTGAAGTAAGATGGCCACCATTAGCGACTGTTAGAAGGAGATTGGAGGTGATTACAACAAATACGAAAAAACTGCCTCATGAAGTCTTCGAAGTAGAAAAATCTTTCAAAAATGGAAGAAGGAATATTGATTAAAAAATATGGGTTGTCTGAAGGAACTACTCATCGAATAACTACACATGACAGCAATGACTATCTACACTCACTATATCACTAATTGCTCATATCTCATCAATATTTCATCTAATAGAAGATCATTTGTTCGATTATTATTATTACTTTGATAAACTCATGAGTAAAATACAAAAATTCGATGCAGTTTTGCCAAGAAAATATGTATTGAAAATTGCGATAAGACTATGTAAGCTAAATATATTTTGTTTCTTTGAAACGGCTTGGGTAGTTGTAGCCTGGTTGGCAAGATGCTGCCCTTCGACCAGACGCGTGTGGGTTCGCCTCCCGAGGGTGAAATTTTTTCTCTTTCTTCTAGCAGCGTATTTTTTTTATTCCTATAAATTTGTCGGAGTAAAAAAATCGGAATATTTTTTTACTCTATTGAAAGGAACAGAAATAACTAAATTATATTTGAAATAAATATTTCTATTCATATTTTTACAAAAAAATTTATAGGAATAAAAAAAATACAGTTATAAAAATGTATATATTAAAAATCGGAATTTGAATCGCATTTTTCTAAAGAATTAAAAAGTATTTCGCTGTGTAACATAGTTTAAAACAACATTTGATAAAATTTGATACATTTATGAATTTTAAATACTCTAAAAAAGTATAATCATAAATCAGAATATTTATTACAATAGCATGGAAATAAATCTCATCTAAGGAAAGTAAATAAATATTTACAAGCCAAGGCCTTTTTTAAGACACTTCAACCAAATTTCTACACCCAGTCGCTCTCTCAATTTAATTGTTACAGTAAAAAACATGTTTCAAATTAATATACATATTCAAAATCAAATCTGAATGAAACTTAAGCATCACAATCTAATAAACTAACATGGAAAATTTTCATAACCATACGTAAGTTCTTTTTTTTTTTTTTTTTTCCTACTCGTTTGTTTAATTTTGCAAAAATAACAGATGGAGAACTCGTGGATGATTGCTGTACACTCGCTAGAAATATTAAAAAATCCTATCTCGTTTTGTCAGCTAATATTTTAAAAACAAAAAATAACAAGCTATTTATACACTTTATAATAGTGTCTAGGAAGGTATAAAGAACTACTTTAATTCATAATTTTGTTTCGTAAATTTCACTCTAAAATGGCTGGGCTGTAAATTTTCAATCACCATTGTCTGACAAAAACTTTAGAAGGTCGGGAGGGTGAAGAACATCAGAAACATTTTTATGAAGTTCTGAAGAATTTATTAATTATTTTCCTACTTTTATTGTTTTGTAAAAGTCTCCTCCCGCTCTGTGCTGCCTCCACGCCTCCAATTTTACACCAATATATATATATTTTTTAAACATAATTATCTATCAGATCATTCAAAACTCAATAGATGGCAGCACCAATAATCATTTAGTTTTCCATGCTACATTTAGGATTTTTCGTAATATAACGCGCATGCGCAGAAGCGTGGAAGTTCAGAGTTGCTTTGTCGAATGTATATAATGCTCCCAACATGTTTTCTCCCTTGTGAAAGCCATAGGAAGCTTTTCCTTGCCGAAAGTAATTCACTGTCATTCACTTGCGCGTTAAAATGGATAACTATTTATATTATGTGGGAGGAGGTATAAAACAGCACTTCATAAGTTTAATTGTTATTATTTAAAGATTTTTTTTTACGATTACCTCATTTTTAGAGCATAATTAAAGCATTTATTACCAATTAAGAAAATTGGCAAACAAAAATAGTAATTACGTTTAAACAAATTTGAATTGTTTATTTGTTCATTTCAAAGGTATGAACTTTTGTGTCAAAATAATTCAAAAAATAAAATTTCGTTTATTCATTTATTTTCTGGTAATTGTAAAACTCTTCATAAGTGAGAATATTGGTCTTTTACAAAAAAAGAAAGAAAGAAAGCAAAGAAAGGAAGAAGAAAAAAGCCTGAAATATTATTATTATTATTACTGTTATTATTATTATTATTTTACTTATTTACTTGAAAACATTAAAACATTTCAATTACAATATATATATATATATATATATATATATATATATATATATATATAAAAATATTTAATAAGATTTTGAAAATTTTAAACAATAAAATGTGGAATTTTATCATACCTAATATAAATTTTTAATGTTAAAATGCAATTTTTCATTACAACGTCTATACTTTAATTACCCACTTTGAAATTTTTATTTTTTATTGTTATTCCGGAGATTGATTTTCAGTTTAGTGTGCTTTTTTATTTTACTTCAAAATTGGACTAAATTTATCCTCCTTTAACTGAATTTAAAAAAAAAAATGTTATTATTCACCTTAAAAGTCCCTACTTAAATTATAATCATATTTAATTTTTGAAGGAGGGCAGAAATCCCTTTCTGCTTCCATCTTTGCTTCCGTAGGAAGGTCTTTAAATGACACGAATGATCAAATGCAGCTTTGCGCTTGGTTATTCGTTCTTAAAGTTTAGTTTTGTGTGTATTGCTGCAATAAAAGAAAGTCAAAGAAAAAACACAATACTTATATGCTGCAAGGTCTTTCTATTTGTAAAAATGAGTGTAAAATCCTTCCATAAAGTCAAACATTTATATTTATTGTAATTAACATCCTATAAATTGAAAACTCATTTCTCCATTTTTATATTTAAAAAAAAAAAATTCACATATTAAACCCTGATTGAACTCATACGTAACCAGTTAACTTTCATAGCATGTTTCTTCTACTCTCTGGGAAGCAACACCGATCACAAGGTGTAATATTCCTAGACCTAAGATGCGAAGCAATCACGGATGATATGTGCGCCCCTCAAAGCAATAATCGTCGTAGAAGGAGATGTTATTTCGGTGAGTGGAAAAAACGCAAACGGTAAAAACGCCAAACGGAAAAGACGCGAACGGAAAAAAACGCCCACATGAATAATTTTTACTAAATATTGGACATAAATATTCTTTGGCACAAAATTTCTTTGTTTTGGAGTAAAGGGGTAAAATTTCATTCCAGTGTGTGTGAGAGTGGTAACCTCTTAGAAAGCTAATGTTATTAGGTTTTTCTAAGCATATAACACATGAACCAAAGGAAAAGCGTCGGAATGGGGGCACAAGGGGTCACGTGCCCCTTCCCCCGTGCCTGTCCCCAAATTCGTCTAAAAAATTTTTAAATAAACATTTGTTTGAAAATTAAAAAAAAAAAAAAAACTTTCCTTTTCTGCTCTCATATTCGATATGTGCACCCCCCCTCCCTCAAATCCTTCCTGTGCCGCTCCAAAATTTGAATAGATTTGTTTTAAAATTTAAAAGAAACTTCCCTTTTTTTCTCTTAAATTTGATATGTGCGCCCCTCAAATCTTTTCTGTGCCCTCCAAGTTTCATTTGGTCTGGAAACAGTGATAAGCCTTCCTTAGAAAGCGATTGTTGTTATGTATTTCTAGGTATATGCTATATAGGAATTACAAGTGTAGCGTCTGTGGGGCACGTGCACAACCGAACTTCATTTGAATTTTTTAAACATTTGTTCGAAAAATTACAAACTTTCTTTTTGCTACTCTCTTTTGTTTGTGCCAGAATTGGACAGTTGGAGCGGTGGAGGAAACGAGACAATCGTCCAGAGAACTACCCCTCAAATTCCAAGAACATGATTTGCGCCACCTTCTGTTTTCGCAAATTTCCCCGGTCTATCACAGATTATCCCCGAAAAGAGCGCTTATCTTTGATCACAGTGGAAACAATTTAGACCCTTCCATGGGGAAGACGAGAAAAAAAAAAAAAACTCTCCCGGTCAAAACTGAATTACAAAAGAGAAAACGGAAAGAAATTCCTTGGTGAATACAAGAATGACTAAAAGCAAAATTTAAATACGGCGTTTTTAACTTGCGTAATCAGTGGCGTATACAAGGGGGGGTATTAGGGGTTCAAACCCCTCTTCCCCTGAAAAAATTTTTTGCAAAATGTCTATAAATTTTTATTTATTTAGCTTAAATATTACGCATTTTAACACAAAGTTATGTGTATAACCCCCCTCCCCCTCTTGAAGGAAGTCTGCATGCGCCACTGCGCGTAATAGTCGCCCTCGCATAATAGTCGCACCGTTTTGAAGCAGAAAAAATAGCTTTAGAGTTGTAGCATCGTGTAGTAGATTTTCCCCGAAATAGTCATACCTAGAATTTCACCAAGAAAAATTTGCAAAAAATTGCGTCTATTACGCGAGTAAACGCTGTGATAACAATAATACGAATAATGTTTGTGAGTAAAGTAATATTTCATAATTCATCCTTGATAAGATTTTCATAAAATATTACTAGTACTACTACTACTACTAATAATAATAATATAATAATAATTCCCACATCTTTTTTACAAATAAACGAATATACAAATTTTAAATATATATCCCCCCTTTTCAAGAAATGATTTGTAAATAAAGAGTGATAACCAATCATTTAAATAGAGAGTTTGCCGACAAAAATATACTAATGATTCCAATTTTTTTCTCTAAAATTTTTTAAATTGTTAGTCTCTATTGCTTATTTAGAAAGTAACGAAATAGACGCATCAAGCAATAAACTACAATTTTATTTATTTATTTATTTTTTTTTCTTACTGTTATTTGTGACTAAAGAAAGTTAAAATATTCTAATCAAAATGTTTTTTTTAATAAATGAAGGTATCCTTCCTTATTTTTGTACTTTTAAATTCGAATATTTTTCACCCCCCCCCCCCCAAAAAAAAAAATAATAGTTTTAACCGTCAGCAAAAATTTAGCTGAAATACACACTTTGTACACTTGATCTCTTTCCAAACCAAAATAAGATGGAAATGATTGATTTTAAGCTGTGTCATTGGCTTAATTTACCTATTCAATAAACATAATATGATAATAGCCAGTAGTTAACATCATCATCACCATCTTTAAACAAAAATTAATGCTAAACAAATAGGGAGAAGACTTTGGAGCCTTAATTGTTAAACTTACTTTACAAAACAACAATCAATGTAGCATTACCGTAAAGTTGTGTTGTTCAGATTAAAAATTATGAAAATTATTGAAACAGGATCAATTTAAACTTCTCTGAATGATAAAAATTTTATTTCTGATAATCAGTGTTAAGTTAATGTTTTTCTCTTCCAATTACCAATTCCAGCGCCGGCCCGCTGGGCGTGCGGGGCCCCCGGAGACGCGCAAGAACGGGGCCTCTTTTTTTATCATATCTTATGTAAGTAACTACTAGCACTGCTAGTGCATATTAGTTTTATTTCTCGGCTTTTTTCGGGATCTATCGCCACCCACCTAAGAAGCTCGGTCTAATGTGATAGCAAAAAAAAAAAAAAAAAAAAAAAAATGGCCCAGGAGCGGGGCCTTACGCGATCGCCTACATTCGCACCCCCTTGGGCCGGCCCTGACACAGTGGTTCTTGATCTGTGCAGAATCAGTTAGGAAGTTCAAATGCACTATTAATTCTCGAAAAACTGTTCCGACAATTTATTAAAACGTTATTTCTTTTTTCAAATATCCCCCCCCCCCCCCTTAGAGTGAAATATAAGCATTATACAATTAAAAAAAAGTTTTATTAAAGAAATAAGCGTTAAATATACTATAAAAATACACCTAACATTCTAATTTTGAATTGGGCCACCATAGGCCAGTTAATGAGACATTAAACATAGAAGATGGGTGAAGTGTGAACATGCTGGGTTTTGGTTTACCGCGCGGCTTTCGATGTAACGGTCTGAAGTTTCGCGCAGTCTTCTTCAAATGTAATGACTAGGCAATAGAGCCCCTTAAAAATTCCTCGGTCCAAAGCACTTCTCCATGGCAGATACCCATATATCATATAGGTTTCCCTTAACTCACAACACACATACACACACCCAAATGCACACTCTATACTTTAAATTCAAAAATCCTTTTCTTACAAAAAAAAAAAAAAAAAAAAAAAAAAAAAAAACTAAATCTGAAGATATGTAGAAACATTGATAAAAGTACATTTAACAAAATATATTATATTAGTTAAAATGAAGCTTGACTACCAAGAAAAGGGAAAATATGAACGTTTTAAATGTAATTGGCGACTTGTGATAGGTTATTATTTTTTATTTTTTTTCCCAACATTACTTCCTGATATACTTTTTAGCATTAAATTTGTAAAGCGAATTGTAGATAATCTGCAAAGTGATTGATTCTCATGTGGGTGGAATTTTACAATGAAGTTCTAAGTTTCTCCTTATTTGTTTCACCTTTTTTTCTTTAAGCCCCTCCATCACCTACAGAAAAAAACGTTCGTCCGAAAAGACCACGTGGGCTAACATGAGAGTGTCATAAATTCTCCCCTCCCAACGCCAGTCCCAACGCAAGACATTTGACAAAAGATGCGTGAATGCATTTTCTACCGTATCGCTTTAAGGCATTGGGGTGAGGGAGATTTTCACAGATAAGAAGCGTTTGTATATAGATTAGAGTTTAGCTACTAGGAAAATACAGGATACTATTCGTTTAATCTTGAACTTTTTAAAAAGCTGATGATTTCAATTTAAACAACTGAAAATCAAATGAAGGATGCGCTTATTGAATGTATAAAGTCACTAATATAGTTTAAAATGAAACAAATATTTTACCACAATGTTTTGGAAAGAGATCATACTTACAAAATGCATATTTTAGCGAAATTTTTGCTGCCGTAGAGAACGTTTGGGCAAGGAAGGGGGGGGGGGGGAGTGGAAGAAACAGAAGTGCAAGTCCAAAGAAAAAAGATTCGATTTTTATAAATATGTTTTCCTTAGAGTCATTCAACATTTCTTAATAAAAGACAATTCTGTATATCAAAACTATAAGTTTATTTCTTCATGAGTTTATTATGTTACCTTCTCCAGAAGTTGGAGGGTCTAACGATGATAATTTCTAAAGTTTAGAGAAAAAATTCTTTACTACTTTTTAAGTCAAACCCCTTTAAATTTGATGTGCACTTGAACTGTGCAGTGGCGTATGCAGTATGCAAGGGGGGGATTTGAGGGTTCAACACCCCCCCCCCCTGCCAAATTTTTTTAAAATAAAACATAAATGTTAAATTGTCAGCTTAAATATTACGCATTTTAACACAATGTCTATAACCCCCCCCCCTTGAAGGAAGTCTGCATACGCCACTGGAACTGTGTATTTCTATACAGGTTTTTATAAAAATATATACTTGCAAAATTATAACTTTATTTATTTAACATTATTTTGAGAAGCAAGCCGATTGTTAATTAGGAATCGGACAGGGAGTTAGAGTAATTACGGCGAACGTGCACGTTAAATCTGTGGAGCACTATATCCTTTTTCTCGGACATAATGAATTCTGGTAACTGTTCTTAAAAAAGTAAACAAATGGCATTAAGTAATTAATTTTATAAATTTATAATTATAAAAAAATTCTTTATTTTATTCTTTTCACGAGAGAGTATCAAATTCTTATAGTCCTTAACAAAAGATCATGTGTTACTTGCGTGACAATTTCACACTAAAACTCCGTTGTATTTTGATATGAAAAATGACAGTAACAAAAATAAAATACATACATTACATTTTCTTCTTAGGTGCAAGGGGGTTACTAAGCGTTTCAAAACCTAAAATAAATCCATTCGTTCTTTACAAAATAAAGAACGACTCCCTTCCCTCTTCTTACCACAAAAAAAGTACGACGTCATGATTTGAAGCAAAGTATTTATCCGTGAAAATTAATACGATTTGAATACTAAATAATTTACATTACGCTTATTTAAATTATATAAAATTGTTTTCATAAATAAAAAATTGTTCATAAGAAGGTTTATAGAGTCAATTACATCAAATTCATGTGTTTATAATTTTTAATAGCTTTTGAATATTGATTTGATCATTATAACCCTTAGAAATTTACCAGATAATTCTTTTCATAGTGTAAGATTTCTTTTTTGAATTCCTATTAATTTTCTATGATTAATTTATTTAGCCAATTTTTTTTCTTTTTAGCTAGCAAAATTCCTGTTGTTCTAAATAATAGGAAAAGTAGTCCCCCCCCATATAAATTAAAATAAAAAACTTAACATGAATGATTGATTTTTAACTATACAGAAAATAGGTTCACATAAATATTATAGTATACTTTTATTCGGGGCCGACCGTGGCCGGAAGGATAAGATAGTGAATATGGTACATAGCTGAAGTTTGAGGGTTGTGGCTTACCGCCCCGCTATCTTGCTAAAGGTCTAGAATTTTAGTCGGTTTTCTCCAGATGAATACGCGTTTGTACACTTTATAAAGTAATCCGCAGGCATGTACCCATCGTGCATGTTTGCTTTAAACTCAATGGTGTAGCCAAGGGGAGAGGTCACAACTCAACCATGATGAATTTTTCGCCATACAAAATGTATATTCTTCACTCGCTTGTCACACACACGTATACATATATGTGAGTTGCAGTAGTCGTAATCCCCACCCCTTCCATGAAAAATTTCTGGCTACGCCACTGCTTAAAACTCAATACTTTTAGTATATTCTCTTATCATTTGAAGTTTGCAGTTGTGCAAATTTGGAAGTCTTCTCAAAAGTGGATTCTCAAAAACCAGTTTGTAAAAAATGCATTTTATTAACGTTAAAACAAAAAAACAGAAAAAAGTTTAATCATAAAAGCAAGTCATCCGCCGACTCCCTGTGTTGTGATCCTTGTCCTAACAATAAACAAATTAAACAAATAATAAAATGAAATGATCAATTCATTAAATTAATTGCATAAGTATTGCTAATTGCACTTCAAAATTTTTAGAATGTCTCTTTACAAGCTGTATTATACACTGTTATAAACGATAAACCTGTATCAATAGCGAAACTCTCAGAATAAATTCTTAAAAATCGAAAATTTAGCAGGATATGCCACTTTTCGAAAAAAAATTCCGAAAGTTTTATAAAAGGCACCGTTGTTCCATTTAATGCGGTGTGTAATACAGCTTAGAAAGAATCATCCTGACTTTTTTCGAGCTCCTGGTGGAATTAGCTTATTCTGATTTGTATACTTAGACCTTCATGTAAATTCATAAAGGGTATTAAACAGTTCTTTAATTGAAAATTTTTATATCTTGAGCAGCATACAATGTTAAATAATTGTACAACTTCACTGAAGTAACACTACAAACAGGGGCGTAGCCAAAGGGGATGTGGGGGCTGCAGCCCTCCCCGAAATGTGACCTTTTACTTAGCTTACAATTTGATATTTAATTTAGAATTTGATACACAGAAACCCCTGAAATAAAATCCTGGCTACGCTACTAACTACAAAACTATATTTGAAGAAATATTTTCAATTAATAACATATGGAATAAAAATATGAATCTCAGATTCAAAGTTCATATCCATGCATAATTGAAAATTTTCTCGTGCAATGAAAAAGCAAGAGAACAGGTAATGGTCATTAAAAATTAAACAGCTACATATGGTAGCTTACATTCATGAGCACATTGATTAGTTGTTTTATAAAACGTAAGATTTTTTATTACCACCTCAGAGCTTATACTCATGATACGGGCTCAAGATTAATCGTTCACGTTGGCCTTTGGAACACGTTCTGCACTTTTTTAATATAAAAAGTTTTAATGAAGCATTAGTACTGAATTTCTTGAAAACCGGAAATAACCACCACCCCACCCCTTACAAATTCAAGAGCAGCCCTAAAATTACTCAGATATGTGCCCATTAATCCATGAACAAATCTAAAACGTAAACGTTTCTGTTGTCTATACCAATTGTTGCCATTTAGGTATTTAGACATTTTGATTTGTGTATCTAGAAATGGAAATTTATTAAGCTAATTCGAACGCAATAAAAAAATCAAAAAGTTCGCAAACATATAGCATTGAAGAACTTCTATATTTTAATTATTTATTGCATTATTAACTGTGGAGTTAAATTTAACATAAGCCAATTTAACATTAAAAATTAATATTAAATCATAAAATCATGTGTAAATCCGATAATGAAGAACTTCCATGTAAACTGAAAATAAAAAACTACTTCTTAAACACGACTAAAAATTAGAATGTGCTCATAAGCTTTTCTGTCGTTAGACATTAAGAATAAAAAAATTAAACGAACAATAATTTTTCATATGCGTCAAATTTTGAGAAATTTATTGTTTAAGAAAGTTCCTGAAAGTTTCACTTCTAAGTTTTGCATTTGGAAGAGTGCATATCTTGTGAAAAAAAATATTCGAATTTCTAGAATCTCTTATTTTACAACCTGAACCTGATCATGCATCTCTTCTTTCTTCAACACTTCCAATGCATACACACGAAGAGTCGGGGGAGGAAAAAAAAACAGGACCCAACAAAAGCCTACAAAAGAATGTGGCCATTTCTTCTGAAACTCAGATTGACGTCATTGAGAGTCATAAATTCTTATTGTATCCTCACTTACTGCACCTTCTGGACAACGAGGTTTTGCTACAGAACTGTTTTCTTATCTCCTCCCATCACAGAGATGCTGTACACCAGCGGTTCCCAACTCAACTAAATTCGCGAACCACTTTTCCATTTCCATTTCCAATTTACTCAGAGGGGAGGGCGGATAAAAATGTAAAGAAAAATAATAAATAAATGTCAAAACGTATGCACAAAATTTAATGTTAAAATAAAAAATTCAAAATCGATTCTTGAATAAAATGGAACTGTATACATTATTATTATTTTTTAATTTGGAAATGAATTATAAGTGTTCCGCGTCCCACTTCTGCCTTTTCGGCGTTAATGATTTATTAGCACGTGCTTCTTTTAAAACCGAAAATTCCCTTTGTTTTCACCGAAAAACGTATCTTTTACACTGACTAGATCTTAAAATTATTATAGAGGAACACATGTTGTTCTAATCTGCCTATACAAAGCTATCAGAACATTTATTTTAAATTAAAAGAATCTCTTAAAATAATTAATCTTATTTACTTTCATTAAATGATTGTTAAAACCAGTCAAAAATTTAAACGGCTAAAAGTACTTTAAATTTGAAGTGCGTGTCCTACTTTTGATTTAAAAAAAAAAAAAAA
Organism: Cheiracanthium punctorium; assembly: GCA_038373885.1. Taxonomy (NCBI): domain Eukaryota; kingdom Metazoa; phylum Arthropoda; class Arachnida; order Araneae; family Cheiracanthiidae; genus Cheiracanthium; species Cheiracanthium punctorium. The sequence goes on along the minus strand of JAWZYV010018253.1, from coordinate 14,447 downwards.
ATCTGATGCATTTATGCAATCCTTGTTATTTTTCGTAATTTGCGTACTGCCCCTGGAAATTTACTTATTTTCATATCTATGAGCCTTTCTGTGATGAAAAGCTGAAATTTTGTTCATCACCTAATTAATGTATGGGAACACATTTTACTATAGAATTTTTCGTATGAGGACAGTGTAAAATTTCAAATTTTGTGTTTATTATATTTAATCTCTGAAAAATTTTAAATCTTATCATGAAATTCTAAACCTTTTTTACATAACTTTGTAATTTATTTTATATTCATCTATAATGAATATTTAGAATTGAAAACTTATAAATCAGGAATAAAACTTAAAATAATATATATATATATATATATATATATAATACTACTTAGTAAATATAAAACGAAAGACCCCCAGGCCAGCCATTGTTATTATATAAAAAAAGTTATATATATATATATATATATATATATATATATATATTATTATACACTATATATATATATATGTATATTTTTTTTCAAATTGTGTTTTCTAATTCTTGCTTCTAGCTGTTATATTTTCAATGCGAGGTATGTCTTATTTGCAGTATATATCGTCTATAACTTATTAGTTGTATATATTATTATTCTTTTTTCTTCATAGCAATATCAGACATACTCTTACCAGTGGCAGATTATTGGAAGTTTGTCGGGGGGGGGGCAGTTAGCTTGTCGGTGGGGGCGGTTAGTTAGAAGATTGACATATACATCCATTTTATGGAAGTAAAATAGGATCTTTTACATTAATTTCTTTCTTCTCGGGGGAGGGGCGGTCGCCCCCTCCACCCCCCCTTTAATCCGCCCTTGACTCTTACATACTTTTATTATATTAGGGAGGTATAGACGTAGTTAGATGTTTACCATTTTAGTATTATATACCTAATATATCATGCAATTACTGCCATTTTTTTCTTTTTTAATTATTTAAATTTTGTAATTATTTTTAACTTTCGAAATTTGGCATCTGGTACTTTTTCCTCATCTTTTGGCAGCAGTATGAACATTCTTCCTCTGTCTAGAATCCATGCCTCATGCTTTCGGCCATCTTGCCTCCAATTTTGTTTCTTGATAGCAGGATACCCTCCCCCCCCCCCCCCGTAATTACATATTTAGCTTTCTTTGTGCTAAGTAACTGCATCAAAATCCTGTTATTTTTGTTTTTATTTTGGTAGTAAGTATTCAGTTCGTGGGGCCTGACGAGTATAATTGAAGCTTACTACCCGTTGTTTTTATTCCCAACAATACCATTTTATTTTTCAATTTTACCACTGTTTGGATGTTCTATTTTTTGTATATATCTACTTATGCCTTCTTTGGATACGATTTTATGTTCATTGATTATATTAGACTACCATAACTACTGTTGAATAATTCCTTGATTCGTAAGTTTAGCATTTTACAGTGAAATCCTGTTATTTTGTGTTTCTTTTGGTAGTATGTCGGTTTGTGGGGCCTGATGAGCTTAATCGACGCTTACTACCTTCATTCTTTCCAATCTATACTTCATCTTTCAATTAGTCCACATAATCGTTTTTCTTTTTTGGTTTCATATATTTTGCTCTTTTTGGATATGTTGTTTAAGTATGAAAGTTTACCTAAATCAAAACATTTATTATTCCATGGATAATTAGAATTTTGTATCCGTTGAGTGGATGCTACATTGATTCATAAGTTAAGGCTTTTTACGATATATTTTACTATATATATATATATGTAAAGAATGCCTTACGCCATCCTTTTTTAAAATGATCGACACCACACCAGGCTTCTAGGCTGAATAGTTTATTTCAATGTTCGGACAGAGGGCAGGAGTCGGGCCGGATACCTTTTAGCGCCGAGGCTATCTTTTTGCTTTTTACATTGCAGTCTCTAAAAGCTCGGGAAAAAGATTAAAGCTCTAAGCTAAGGCTCCCGAAATTTCCATGCTCTTGCTTAAATACTCTCCTAGTTACTACACCTGCTGGCAGGGAGCAGCACGATCGCGAAGGCGTTACTCTCAAACGTAATTAGTTGATTACATTGTCAATCAAGACATGAGAAATGTTTGCTTACTTAGGAGTTCCAAAAGCAAGCAGCAACGAAAACGCAGAACACTGCAAATACTGTTAAATCAACAATTTTACTCCTTATGGAACTTCAAAAATCGTCTCTGAACGTAATATTTGTATGGCCGAAAAACAAAATTTACAGTAAGAATAACAGAGATTAAAGAAGGCTTTTTCAAATGACAGTAAACTAGATTAAATTAGAAAAGTTTATTTTATTATTACATATTATATATATATATATATATATATAATGATGATGTGAGTAGCTACTATTATATATTTCATAATGTACTTTTTATGGAAACAATTTAAATAGGAAATTTGTCTTGCACTCAAATATTTTTTTGAGAGGGGTGTTATGTGAATGGGTGTGTATAAAAGAGGCCCTCTGACAAATGTCTGTCCTGGGTCCCTTGTTGGCTTAGTTAGGATCTGCACTTTGCAAAGTTTTATCGCAAAGCTTCATAATTGATACAGGCTAATCGTTTATTAGTGTATAGTATAGCTTGCGAAAAGATATTCTAAAGTTTTTCAATAGTATAATGATTTCATCGAATCTTCAAAATTTTAGTCTTATTAGTTCACAACTTTTTTCGTGTATATTATGTAAAAGAAACATATAGAAGAGGGGGGGGGGAGGGGCGCGGACGCATCAGGTACAAAGAGGAATCCCCTTTCCCGACCCCAACCGGGATTTCATGAGCCAGCGGAAGTAGAAAGAATAATCCTTAGTTTATCAGTGAATCAAAAGAGTTGTATTGTGAATTACGTAAGATTTATGAGACTCCCCTAAGGCATCCGAAGCACTTCGAATAGTAAACAAAAATGAGCAGAGAATTCCAGCTTAAAAATATTCCATAAGATCTTCTGCACAAAAACAAATTTCCTGTACTTTCCACGTGATACAAAACAATTCGTTTAGTTAGCTGAATTTGCATGCCCAAATAACCATATCTAAAAAAAGTAATTTTTTAATTATTTTAATAACCTTGAAGATTATCAACAACTACAGAAAGCTAAAAAAGAATACTCATTCAGACTTAATGATGCTAGAAAAAGAAACAGAACCGGCTCATCGATTATGATACACTTTTCAACATAATAAAACATAAAAGGCAAATAGTGACGATATGCACGGATTAAAATGTGCTTTCCAGCATAAAGAAACAAGAAAGGCAAATGACCGACACATGACCAAATGATAAGGTACTGAGCATGGTAGACGGCTGATGTGTGAAGGTTCAGCGTTCAGGCCTACAACGCGGCTTTTGATCTAACGTTCTGTAGTTTGAATCGGTTTTCTCCAGGTGTTAGGCTAATACACATTAGAATCTCTTAAAGTCCTTTGAACAAGGCACCCCCTCCTCTCCAGAAGGTAGATGCCCCTTGTGTAGGCTTGCCATAACACACACACACAGCAAACAATAGGACCGACATATGGATTGATGCACTTTCCAATACAATGAAGCGAGAAACACAAATAGGGCCCATGGATGGGTTATGATACATCTTCCAAAGCGATGAATAAAATGTCAGAGCGCAAAAGTGTATAATTAATCTGAAAGGATTTTTTTTTAACGAAACAGATTGCATATTTCAAAGATTTAATAAAAATTTAAAAATATGTTAACCGTATCTGCGTTTGGCAACATTATCAGCTGAGAGTGTTTTGTGAACGTTACTTATATTTAGGTATAAACGATGTTTTTTATGTTAAACAACATATAATATGTTATTTATTTTTAAAAAAAAGTTTTTTTAAGTGTGTTAATGAGTCCAGCAGTTTCTTGAGAAATCGTAATTGTCAAAGATAAGGCAGAATAGCTTTGAAATATTCCGAAGAATCATTTTCAAGGCGATCCAATTTAAATGAAAGATAATGTGTCATTAATCTGATAAGATTAATCTGCGATCCCCTTTCCACGTATTTCATTTCGAAAGTATGTATGATGAAGGTTCAGTTGATTCTAAAAATATTGCTGCTAATATAACAGTTATTATTTTTTTTTTTTTTACCAAAAACGTCATTTCCTTTGCTATGAAATCATCTCGCATGTTTCGCTCATTGAACAGCAGGTTCAGATTTTTATCAGATTTTTTTTTTCCATCTGTCTTGAGAATAAATGTTTTTACTTTAGGGCTGTATCATTTAAAGCTTCAATGCCTTAAGAATAAAAAACTATTTTCAATTGAAAATTATTTTTTGTCCCCCTCCCTCCCAGGAAACCTGGAAAGAAAAATCTTCTTTGAGTACAGCAGGCTCGGTTATGAATAAAAATTATTTAAAAATAAATAAATAAACATTTTGAAAAGAAAGAAACTTAGTTTAACAAGTATTAAAAAGAGTACAAGTTAGTAGAGAAAAAAAAAAACTTAGCTTTACTGATGTGAGTTGTAGAATTACTGAAATGAGCTCATAATTTTACTGATGTTAATTTTCCCAGGTTGACAAGGTTGCTATCTGTACAAGTAGGCTATCTATACAAGTATCACAGAAAAGACTCTTTACGAATGTTTGTAAATGATAGAGACTTAAGGTCGCAAATACTGTCTTCATGCTCCATTTTAAAATCACTTAAAAAAACTTTGGAACGTAAGTTATATTTTTCATAAGTTATTCAAAATGAAATAGGATATTTTGATTATCAATTGCAGTCTAAGCTCCCCCCACCCCACCTGTTCTCTGCCCTCCAACCCTCAAAACTAAAGAAGTTGTAAATTTTATTGATTTTTCATTACATTGCTATTTGTTTCTATCATGGCATACTTTATTAAATCACTTCTGAAAGTTAGTAAAGAATCTTTTGAGACAACTTATTTAAAAAATATACAAGCACAACGACTGAAAAGATGTTGTTATCAAAGTTTGATTGTGGTTCTCCTAAATCTGACGTATAAAGAAGCTATCCTGAAGTAATCCACTTTGAGATTTCTTACAAGGTCTCCTTCTCATTCCATTCAAGATACCAATCCGAGTCCAAGCCTGAGGGAATCGTAAATTCTCTTTTGATCTATTTACTGCGCCCGTTGTAAACATGATTCTGGTGATGGTTCAGTTTACTCCAATTGCCATTATCTTTCTAGCCATCTTCTCACTAGTCGAAGTCCATCCGAAGAAAGGCAGAACAAGAAAGGAAACGTTCGCCTTTGCAAAATCTTCAGATTCTACTGATAGTTGGGTATTGAATGTGGGAGGATTTCAATGTAAAATTACAATTATCTGTGCTCCATTCTTTTAGAACTTTGAAACATTTTTTCTGACTTCTTAAGAATAAAAATAAATATATTTGGTGTGGAATTAATGGTGTTCAAAATAAAAATACACAGTAAAATTTTCTAACAGAAAGGCTTTCAAAATAGTTGACAGTTAAAAATATGGTTTATTGAAAATTTTTATCTATGCAAAAAAATATCAAGTCTTTAACAGAGTGGCATATCGTTGATCAAAATTTGGATATGCTGAATTTTTCACTAAGCAATTATGGTAATTTCTTAAATATTGTTGTATAATTTGCCTTCAGTACTTTCCAACAAGGCTGAAAAGTGTTTATGATATAAGTTCGTCCGTCTGTCCGGCCGTGCTCTAACTGCCGTAAAAACAAAGGGTGTTTACACGTTTTGATTTCGAGACGCCTATAATTGATGTTTAACAATTTTTAAAATTCTATAATGATGTTTAAAATAATATCAACCATAAAGTAGGTGTCGATTCAGGGAATTTTTTTTCCAGGTTCCCATTTTTTGTGAAAATTGCTTAGTGGAATTTGCTAATTTTTTGTGGAATTTCTACCTATCTATTTTTGTGGATTTCAATGTCTATTTTTGTGATTTTCATAATTTTTGTAAAATATTTTTTTTTCTTAAAATAATTATACAATACAAATCAAAAGATAAAGATCCAATAAAAAGTTGTTTTAAATATTGTATTTTTGCGAAGGGGCCATTTTAATTGACTGTGATTTTGTGAACGGACTGGAAAACGAATCCAAATTTCGTCTTCAGGGAACCCTGTAAAGATTATTTTTTTAAATGATCAATCGGATAGCCCTTTTTCTGGATAATATGTCAACATTGCAGTTTTCATGATAAAAAAGTTTTTTTAAAAAGAAATTCCAGCAGGGGGATTGATTTATATTTCCCTTCCACAAATTTCCAAGTGACTGTATATTTGGGTGCTCCAGTAAAAGAACTATGAAGGAGGGAGACACTATTTTCAATGGAGAGGTTTGTTCTGTAATCCTTAATAACATAAACCAGTTTTGTTTCATTTGAAACAGCCAAACATGAGTGAAAGTAAAAAGTAAAGTGAGTGAGTGTAAAAAGTTTAATATTAAATAAAAATCATAATCACTTCCAAACATCACTATTATCGAGGGTGTCTAAAAACCCTGTCCTAGAGTTTTCTTCTTTAAATATTTATCACAGGCATATAGAATAAATTTCCCATTTAAATGAATTTTTATGAGTTTGTAAACAGTATTTTCACAGTTAAAAAATAGCGAAAGGTAAATACCTGCATGTGTTTCATTGTACCCCATATACCGGGGTACAATGGTAAACTTTACAAACACTCAAAAAATAAGAGTAAAAATTGAAATTTCAGCATATATGTTTTATGTATAATTGAATCGGTGAGTGCAGAAACCACCCCAGTCATAAAAAGGAAATTTTTTTCAGGAGAGAGAAAAAACTTCATAACTCCTCCAAATTTTCAAATATTTAAACTTATTTTTTTCCTCTGTCATAACATGCATTTATGTTTCTGTCATGCAAATATTACCTAATTTATGAAGTTTTATGAAGTTTTTTGTCTCTCCTGAAAAAAATTTCCTGTTTGTGACTGAGGTGGTTTCTGCACTCACCGATTCAATTATAATAAACATTATTGAGATAGAAATAGGAAATTTAAGTATAAAAAAGAACTTCCAGACGTACAGAACGCATTCCATTTGATTTAAATTTATTATTTTGCCAACATAGTACATTTATTTACGTTTACACTCACTTTACTTTATCATTTATTGCGATACTGCTTGTGTCATGCATGTTATGTGAGGATAGCTCATAATCTGTACTGTTTGGATTGTTAGTTGAAAGGCAGTCCGGATGTCATCGTCAGGGGCGGCCCTAGGGCCGGACAAACCGGACCCCTGTCCGGGGCAGCATTTTGGCTCGAATTGGAAAAATACATTTTGTATTAGCAAAGGAATTCCGAAAGATAAAAAAATATTCCGAAGAATATCATTCTATATAACTTTACTAACTGATGTATCCATCCGTCATTGATGGGTTTTTACTAACCGCGCGAAATTTCGTTTGCATTGTAAGAGTACAAAAAATGGAATTAGCATACTAGCAGAAATATAGAAAGCAAAGTTATAACTCTTGTGTATTGTTTAAATATTACAGTTTAGAGAGTAACAAATTACTGAGACAAACTGTCAATAGAGAAAATATTTTACATTCAAAATTAACGTTTTCTTTTAGTGGATGAGCTTCCTACATCAAAATGTCATTTAAAGGTGCAAAAGAAGATGCTAGTAATGAATATTAAACTGAAAAGAGAATACCTGGAAAATGCTTTGTAATAGCAAGTAGCCTATATTTAACACTGCAACATCTGATTGAATTATATTTTGATGATTTTACTTGATGCGCAGAGAACTTTATCAAAGTTTACGTCATACCTCAAAAATAATTCAAATTTGTAGAAAATTAAAAACCTGTAATTTTAATTTACTAACCGCCTACTTTTTAACAAAATTTCATTTCATTCCCTTTTGTCTGACCACTAGTTGTTTTTACGAAGTGGTCACACAAAATTTTCTCAAAATAATATATAAATATATATTTAATTAGGAAGAATTCAAACAATGTTATTTAACTCAATCTCCTCGTCAGTAACTGAATTTTGTTCTATTAACTTTAGAAATTTTAATATTATACCTGAAAATTTTTGCACAATTTTCTCAAAATTAAAAAAACAATAATAATAATTTAAAAAAAGAAATCGACGTAATTTGTATAAGTCGAACAGCCACTTTTGTATTACCTCCAGACGCCTTAAAGTGACGCCCCCCCCTCTCTCCCCGCCCCCTAAAAAAGAAAAAAAATACAATGCAACTTTTACAGACCCTTTCAATTCATTCAAATCTTTAAAAAATTTCGATGATGCTTTGTTAGCCATCATATGACCTAATTTCATTCTGTTCTCTTAATCCGTTTTTGATGGATGCCAGAACAAACTTTTTAAGCGATTTTTACAAAATCTCAAAGTGTATGAATTATTTAAAACAATTTTGGTATCTATTGTTTCAATTAACTTACCATTCAATATAATTCTAAATTTTATTCTATTCCATTGAGCCATTTTTTAACAAAGGGCGAACATACATTTACACACAGTTTTCAAACAACTGTTTTAAATCTCAAACCTTTTAAACGAATTAGAAATATTTTAGCACCTGCAGTTTAAATTAAGTTGCCACTTTTGGTGTTGCTATAAAATTAATTTCATTCGCTTCAGTTGTTTATATGTGATTTGCAGACAAATATTTACTCATTTTGCATAGATTTTTCACAAGGTTTCCAGTTGGATTCAAATTACACTTTGTTAATGAAATTCAACAAGCCAAATACTATCCCATATTTCTAGATTACATTCCTGATGGCAAAAAAATCGAACAAATCGCATTCTTGGTAAGGTATAAAGTTATTGACAAATCTAGTTCCAATGAGGCTACCGTTAAAGTTGATGAAAGAATTTTAAGTTTTTGTTTCAGTGATTTGGCTTCAGGATTATTTAACTCTCTCAAACAGTTCATGTTCGTATGTTCTATTATTATTTGGTATAAAATCTTCAATTCCGTGAATCCATTAAGAAAGCTATTGCAGTCAAAAGACAACCATCTGTTCTAGAACTCTTAAGAAACTGTAAAGATTTTTTTGTAAGGAGCTTCGATCGGATGTGATTTTAAATGAAATGTTCTGTTATGCAAGAGAACTGACCGACGAGATAGTATTCTGACTAACACTGAGTTTACGCAGCCACGTAACATATTAATTTTGATTGCGAAGCACGAGATGATCAGGTGAGAGAGCCTAAATTAAAATTCAAGATAGTTTTACTTTTTACAGTAAACAAAGCGATTAATACCTTAGAATGCAGATTTAATAAGTACCCAATGTAATTATTTCAAATTTTTGCACGGCATATATGAGTTAAAAGATCCTCCTAAAAAGTCCTAATTAAACATTGTAACACAGTGTAACAGTGTTAGCACTGTGTAAAGTGTAAACAATTGGAGTTAATGCTGACCGATGGAGAATCGGGGAATATAAACGCGCTTGATCTAGTAAATGAAATAGTGTCAGTTACGGCCTTATTAGGCAAAAAGGAAAGCCCAATTGAAATTTTAAAGCTAATTTCAACTCTAGATTTTACACGCACATCTTGCTATTGCTTCGAGAATTTCGCTTTCTTTGCCGATAAGTGTGGCAAGTGCAGATAAGAGTTTCTCAAAATTAAAGTTAACTAAAAATTTCTTATGTTCCACAACTCTTCCAGATACGTTAAATAATTTAACTACATTGGCTATCGAACATGAATTAGTTGAAAAATTGATTTAAGAGAAAAAGTCAGGAATTTTGCGAAATTAAAAGTCAGAAAAAGAACTCTTGATTTTTCTCTCTTTCTTTTGGTTTTTAGCTTAATGTGCGGTTTTTAATAAATATGGTTTTTTCTTATGTTGTGTTATGTTTAAAGAGCTATTCCAGTTTTATAGGCATGAAAATAGAATCTGTAAACAATTTATTTCTTTTAATAGTACTTTTACTGGTGGGGGGGGCGGCATTTTATATTTTTGTCCGGGGCGGCAAAACTGTTAGGACCGGCCCTGGTCATCGTCTTCAGAGTCTGAAGAAGATGGAGTACGATTTAAAAACAGTTTCTTGTTAGATTTATGTTCTTTCTATCTAAATATTTAATAGTAATATCTTTATTTTAAGTGAATGCATTCTCGCGGGAGTAACGGGGTACAATGCAATAAGTTTCATTGTACCGCAAACTGAGGCTACAAATACTAAATAAATTTTTACTAATTTCTTTTTAATATTTATTGTTTAAATTCTCGCTTTGAAAGTATGAAGACCATAACAGGGTGATCACAATATTTGAAAAAAAAAATTATACATATGAAAACAAGGAGGTAAAACAAAGTTACTTTTAGTAACGAAATTTAATTTCAGTGGTGAAAATCCACTAACTCTTTATATATCTTGTTGTAAAAATGCAATTGTCTCCAAATCACATCAGTAACTGACAGAAATATATATTTGTATAATACGTGTGTGAGTTAGAAGTAGTTACTATGACAAATCTTACTGATTTTAGTAAGTTTCATTGTACCCCCAACTTCCTCAATATGTAGTACAAAATGAAATTTGAGTTTGTTTACCAGAGATGCTAAAACTTTGCACAATGCGAAAAGCAAGAATACCTCTTATCTTTGGCGATCTCTGTATTTACCTCCTATGACATCACACAGAATCACGTGACGGTATTTCTCAAAGAAAAGTTCCTGGTCTTCTTATCTTTATAGCCCACTATAGCCATAAACGGACCCCCCATGCACGAGTTTCCTTGTGACACCCTGCAGCCAGCACGGCAGTAGCTGCGTTGATGACGTAATCTTTCTTTTCAAAAGGATGTAGTATGTTTTTACCTTTCTTCGTTTGGAAAAATATAATGAAAGCTGTTGAGAAAACTTGCAGTAATACAAGTGTTTTCTACTTATAAATTTAGAAATTATTCTTTACTTCTTTCAGGGTATATTTAAAAGATTCACACGAAAAATGTGTATAAAAAGCAACAAATGTAAAACTTATTAACAATTTCAAACCACATGGAATTGGGAAGAGTTCATAAATGCGACTTCCAAAGCCAGGACGCTACTGTAAAAGTTAAGGCCGATTTTATATATTTGGCTTCCTGTGTGAAACCAATGTTTAGCAGCCTCTATCTAGTGAGTCTAATAAATAAAATCATAAATATCGTACTCAAAAAATGAAAACTTTTTTTAAAGGGAAAAAAGTACACAGAAAAGAAAATTTCTGATCTTCAACTAAAAGGCTTTCAACAACAACAACAACAACAAAAAAAAAAAAACACTTGTCCAGAACTCCGAACTTTCAAGAAGGTAACAAAAACGTCTGGATAAGCTATTGTTTTTGTATAGAATCATCGAAATTTCCTCGCTTCATATCAAAGATGTTTCATTTTCCAGCAAATCGATTTGAAGACGTTCAAGGATGGACACCGCTTTGAGATTTTTGAGCGAATACTGTGTACGTTGAAAACCCCTCAGTTTTAAACTGCCCTCAAGCATTCGCTAAAAGCTACTATATAAAAATGTATGGGCAACCCCCGGCCCGCAGGCCGGATGCGGCCAGCTAGGATTTTTGATCCAACCCTCGGAATATTTGAAATTTCCATAGAAAACCCATTAAGCCATTCAAAATCCCATACAAATCCCATTTATACAGCCCGCGACTTGCTAACATCTTGAAGTTTGGCTAGCAACTTTCCAAATATTGACCATTAATTTCCTCTTCCGGCCATGGCGCTACTGTGCATACTGTGTACTTACAAATCAAGCCAATGTCCTTGGAAAAGTTATTTGACTGGCAATTTTCAATAGAGATAAATACAAAATACACTAATGTATCTCTGCTTATGCCCTTTTAGACGCCCACTTGTTTCTCACATTTTGTTTGTCGCGCCGCCCCCCTCTCAACTCAAAAAACAAACCTATTCAATATTGTGCGCTTTTTTCCGTGAATCAAATAAATTCAGTACTAAAACTGAAGATGCTGAAAAAAAAGCCTAGTGAATTCAATTCTGAATGCTGGTGAAAAAGGAAAACCCACCACGATGAAGCTATAAATCCTATCAAATAATCAACATTCGAAATAAAGAGATATTTAGTACCTAATAAAATTTAGATACGACTGAATGGGAAGAATATATATGTTTAGCTTATCTTTTTCATTTTTCATATACCATGTTTGCACGCATATTAGTCGAACTTTTTTTTTTAAACATATTTTTCATGGCGAAAGTCTAGGTGAGTAGTAGATAAATGAGAGTTCTGCTCAGGGGCAGCCCATGTTAATTGTGGGCAGCCCTGGGCAACTGTATAACTGCTGTCCCTATGCTGAGCGGGGAAGGGGGGCGTGGTCGGACCGGATGTGGGGAGCGGATGCTAAGACCGGAAGTTCGAAGGGTTGATAAGAATTTTTTTCCTTTTTTCAAATAAGGGGACTTGTAATTTTTTCAGATTTACACATATTTTACAAATAAGGGGACTTGGAAAAATTTACAGATTGCGATGCATTCTCTCATGAAAATAAGGGACTTTCGATCATATTATTTTTAAATAAGCTATATGAATTAAACCTGAAATAAAAAATATTATTGTAATTAAATGAGGACCCACCAGCCGCCGGTAGAATTCGTCTACCGCCTCATTTCAAATAAAAATTTTTACTGTGCCTTTCCCCATCACGCTAGCCTCGCATGAATGGAGACAGGGCGTAGCACAGAGGATGCGTTGTTGTTTTTGTTTCTTTAAATAATAATTAACTATGTGGAGCAAAGAAATGAACAACATCCCCAGGAGGCCTACGAACTTTAATTTTAAGTTAAATAAGTTAAAAATTTTTTACATACAAATTTATTTTTTTTAACCAAGTTTAATTTATTAATATTTTATAATTATTTTTAATCAAGAGTTTTAATTTTAAGTTATATAATTTTACAACAAATATTTTTTTAACCAAGTTATTAATTTTTAATCAAGTAATTTTAGTACAATAATTTTTAACAAATAATTATTTAATAGTTATAATTTTTTTTAAACAAGTTTTATTTTTAAGTTAAATATTTTTAACCAAGTTTTAATTTTAAGTTAAATAATTTTTTTACAACAAAGTTTTATTTAATTTTTAACCAAGTTTTAATTTTAAGTTAATAATTTTACAACAAATATTTTTTTACCAAGTTTTAATTTTAAGTTAATATTTTACAACAAATATTTTTTAATCAAATGTTTTTAATTTATCAGGAAAAAATTTTAATCAAGTGTTTTTAATTTATCAAGAAAAAAAAATTTAATCAAGAGTTTTAATTTTTTGTATACCGTATTTTTGTTAAGTAGCCGTTTAACATTAAAGTAGGTTTAGGATACCCATACATTTTCTACAAATTTAATCTACTGTTAGGCAAGTGAGAAAATTATACCATAGAAAGATTTTTACAAATAATGATATAGTCTTATATTCTATTGCGAGAAAACCACTTTAGCCATATACCCCCCAAAACTCAAGTTTTTGTATACGAAATGCATGAATACGCGTTAGATCCCCTTAGAAAGTCCTCCTACCAAGGCACCCCTCATCCTAAGCAGATACCCCCGCGTGCAGGTTTGCCTTAAAACACAAACAAACAAAGTATTTATCTAAACATTTTTTCTTACCCACACATTTTTGATAAATCTTAGGCAGCGATTATACTAGTTTATATTTTCTATAGATCAATTAGAGAAAAAATTACATTTTTAGTAATCCTACAAAACTTTTCTACTGTATATCACAAGTAGAGTAACTTGATTTATAGAATTTCAATACGATACGAGTTAGATTGTTTATGTGCAACACTCATTGCAGTTTGACTATGAAAGCATAATTTTATGCATGCATTAATATTTTTAGAGGTATGCACTTAACCTATTTTATAGAAAGGTGAGCATAACTAGCACAAACTTTTAGACTAGATAGTACTATTGTTAGAAAGTTGAACTATTGGAAATAAAAATTGAAGATCCGTTTTAGCACAATTGCATGTACATAAAATATCTTTCAATACTTAGATAGTTTAAATCGAAAATCATTACTTAAACTAAAAAATACAAGGTTTTTACTTACGTGAAGGGACATCGTTCTAAATCTTCTAGTCTCTGGACAAAGTACCAACATCTATACGGCTAGCAAGACCGGAAAATCGAGTAATGATTTAAAATACATTATCCCTAATTCCCGGTCCAACTAACACATTTTCATTCATTCTTAATCTTGGCTGAAATAGGTATATTATTTTAACACTAAAAACAAAACACATTTGAAGATATTAAACGCTTTAAAAGTAATTTTTTTTCTTATAACAATTTACCAGATTCACAATGCTATTTTATGTAGGATAAAATTAGTTAGCAAGCGAAAATTTAATCTTAGTTAGAATTTACTGAAATACAAATACCATGCATGCCTTATTTTCTATTAGGAGAAAGCCCTCAAACCCCAGTTTTTGTATACAAAC
>JAWZYV010018252.1:0-18525 GCA_038373885.1 Cheiracanthium punctorium | reverse complement strand
GAAAATTCTCCATAATTGGCTAATACGCAAGGTGTCCCATGGGTTTCACATAATTACAAATAGTGCGAGGTTTAAATTTTTATTTTCCAAGCAACATGCAAGAACCAAGCAATGTGTAGTTCGGTAACATTCTATTTTATCCAATCTTTGGGTTTTGTTTGTTGAAATTATGTCTTTTTTATGAATAATTCTTTTTAGGGGCCAAATGCCTCATACGAAATGCGAGCGTAGCCAGTCTAGGGGCTTTGGCCCCTAGTATACTTCAAAAAGGTACATTTAGTCAGCTTTTCTACAAAAAAATGCTATTGATAAAGCTTAAATAAACATTTTAAGGAAAAATAGATTTTTTTTTTTTTTTTTTTTTTTTTTTTTGAGAGGGAGGGGCTGTTTTCTTGGCTTACGTCAAAGATCAAGTGATAGTGCATGTTTTATAAAATTACTTCATTTTTAGTTATTTTTATCCCTCCGTCCCCCAAAAAACTATTTTTCCTTATGATGTTTATTTACACCCCTGCAGCGTTCTGTGCCCTCCCCCCCCCACACACAAAGGGGTGCGCCCCACGGTTGGGAACCGATGATTTAAAGCATTGAAGACACAGAGAGGCTTTTACCGACTTTTACTTTACAAATCACATTTATAGATTTTTCTAGTTTTTAACCAATTCATCGACTTTTCTCTCCGACTTTTTAAGTTTAAATAAAATTTTCTGACTATTCCAAGTTTTTTAGGGTTTCCTTGACCGGTTTCAGCTCTATATCAGATAATATTTGCTTGTAGTGCCCTGTAGCAGACATTCTTTGACTGTATACCCCCCAAAAAACCTCCCAACAGCCCGTAGCCGGATCGTTATCCATACCTACCTTTTCATGACAATTTGCAGTAGTACACTGGTGGACAAAATTAAGAGATGGAAAGTAATTTCACACATTTCTCGGAAAATATCACCTAAAACCTGGATAGTTGTCTGCCATATAATGTCGTTATTGCGCTGGTGTCACTGAATTGAGTTTACGGATTTTTGTGGTTGTTGCTAGGCCAGCAAGAGGTATAAAAGTCTTTTTCCCGCTGCTCAGCTCATTCCACTCTACAACACAGTAGCGGTTTTTATTGAGTTTCTGTAATAATCTTGTTGTTTTTTGTGGATTTTTAGGTGAAATGAGTGAACATCTTCGTTTAGAGGAAGGTATGGGGTGGATAATTGTAGGTAGACTTGAGGCTGTGCAATTCTAAGCTCAGGTTGCTAGTGAATTGGATATAACTCCAAGCGTTGTTTCGAATTTGTGGAGTCAGTTTAAAAACAGTGGGATAGTGTACAGAGGACCAGGACAAGGTCGTCCGAGAGCAACAACGCCCAATGAAGACCGGTATTTGGTACTTACAGCCAAGCGCCAGAGGACGTCTACAGCGACACAACTGTCTAGGGACCTCGCTGCTGCCACAGGAACATTAGTTTCAAGGAAGACAGTTGCCAGGAAGCTCGGTGAAAGAGGGCTGTATGCCAGGAAGCCGCCATTTGCATCTCACTCACTCCCTCCCACAGAAGAGAGCGTGTACAATGGTGCATACAGCACCAACACTGGACACAGCTCCAATGGGCTAATGTTCTCTTCAAAGATGAGTCCAGATTCAGTCTACAACCTGATTCTCGGCTAATATTCATATGAAGGGAGCCTGGGACCCGATACCATCCCAGCAACATCATGGAAAGGGACCAGTATGGTGGTGGAGGACTGATGGTTTGGCAGGGATCATGCAAGATACCCGCACACCGCTCCATGTTTTTGACACTGGTTCCGTGAATGCCCAGAGGTACGGGCAGGATATCCTAGAGTCCTATGTGCGTCTTTTCAGGGGTGCTGTAGGCCTCGAATTCGTTTTTGTGGACGACAATGCCCGACCACATAGGGCTCGACTGGTTGATGAGTATCTGGAAAGCGAAGATATTCATCAAATGGTTTGGCCAGCCAAATCTCTTGCCCTTAACCCAATTGAAAATGCTTGGGATGCTCTTGGGAGGGCTATTGCGATACGCCAACCCCCACCCAGAACCATTCCGGAGTTAAAAACTGTTCTGGTGGAAGAGTTGGAGGGTCTTCAACAAGCACTCCTTAACTCTCTTATTCACAGCATGCATACTCGTTGTGCATGCTGTCTATCTGTCAGAGGTGACCACACACCATACAAGTCTCACTTTCATTACCATCTTTCATCATGAAATTCAGTCCACATTGGACTATTGGCAATAACTGTTGCCAATGAATGGCACTTTAATTTTTGATTTGCACACAATATTGTCATGCAATAAGTTATATTCATATCGAATTTCATTTATTTTTATCCAGTATTTCTCAAGATATTTGGGAAAATGCTTTCCATCTCTAAATTTTGTCCACCAGTGTATTTTGGCTCATACTTTTACTGTGAACATCAGAGTCAACTTTCTTTTTTTTTGCCGGCACTGTATAATATGAATAGCATTTAATGAATAGAAAATGAACAGCAAAAATATAATAACTAAACTTCACATATTTTTAGTAGGTTTTACTAACGTAAGCAATGAACGTTAAACAATTAACGTCTGGAATTCTCAACTGCTTCGTTTTATAAGTAACGACTTTTTGGAAACAGTTCTTTTATATAAATACTTAAGTGTTCCAAGTGGTTGATTTTATAAAAACAAGAGAAGTTGCTTTTTACAAAATAAGCACAGCCGTCAAAATAAAGTTAAATTACATAAATGCATAGTGCTTCCTGCGGCGACTTACGCCAGCCAAATCTGGGAATATACCGCCAAAACCAATCTAGATAAATTTTCACGAAAACACAATGCAATTTTACGCCGAATACGGCATGGTCACAGGTACCTGACTAATACTGTTATTCGGAGCGATCTCGGTATACTTCCTTTAGAAAAATTGTCCATCAGATTGGTGAAATTTTCTTCACCAATGTCGGTAATGTTCCGAACGAACTATTGGCTGAGCTGCCAGATTACGATTTCCGAGAACCTAACTGTAAAATACCCAAGGCGATCTTACTCTTAGATACCGACAAGGAACTTTGAAACCACTTTTCTAATTACTGTTTTTGTGTTTTTTTTTTTAATCTAAAATTTGTTCACCACTAATCATTTGTATCATTATCTCATTTTCAATTTATGTAACTATTGCTGCTTTATCATTTACATTGTAAAGAAAAAAATAAGGGAAAAGAGTTGTTTTTCTTGGCGTGACCATGACTCACATGGAGGCCCCATTAATTTAATGTTTCAACAAAAGAGGATTGTAACTAAGAAACTGGCAGGGTTGCCTTCAATGGCCTAGGTGTTCCATGTAACAAAATTTTGTCTTGTCATGTCATGTGGTTGATTTCATTGTAAATTGACAAAGTATAATAGTGTTACACAAGAACTGAGGTTTTAAGAATGGGCAACTATATTCAGGAACAGTTAGCAACTCTAGGGGCAGCTATAAATTTCATGAGTTAAACATGCGAAATTTTTAGTGCTAAAACTGTAACGTAATCTGAGAACTCAACGCAAACCAATACAATTGGAAATTGCTCAAGTAAACCACACAAGTAGTTGAAGCAAATTAGATTCTTACGGACGTTTCGCAGATTCGATGAGCGTGTGGGATGTTAAAGCTATTTAGAATATCGAACGGAAATTCTGATCACGGTGGAGTAATATTGTAACGGAATTGTTCTGCACGATTCAGTCTAATTTAAGACGTCAAATCTAATTAAAAGCCTGCACGTTAATTGTAATACAAATTCGTAATCACGATGAATTGGTGTAGCAAGTCTACGATTGAGTGTGTGCTTACTACAGGAAATATTTTTTTCTTTAATATTTAGAAATATGCCTACTTAACCCTTTAAAGCGCAGTGATCCCACTCTGGGAACCCCTAACTCTGACGTTTTGACTGTTGCCAGTCACGAAGAATAGATTTGATTTCCATAAAAATAGTTGCGGGTGACATAGCTCCACGAGAATCCTTTACTTTTTAGCACGTCATTTCCCGCCAAAAAATTGTCACGATAATTTTTAACAGCACTGACATCCGCTGAAGAACCGAAGAATGCGAGATAAGCTGGATAGATTGCCCAATGCTGAAAAAAGGGCAGCCGTTGCGATCGCTCGACCTAACTACCAGCAAGATGGCGGACGATCGAAACGTTCATCGCGTGCCACAGATCTAGAGACCCTTTTTTTGACGCAGGTGGCTGTGCCCGCTCACAGCCAACTGCTGTACAAAATAAAAATTACAAAATAATTAAATAAGTGAAAAATCCGAAAGCCTTAGCTTTTAGCAAAATTATCATTCGAAAAATTACAGTCATTAAATCATTTAAACATATTGATGCGCTTATCGATTCTAAGTTAGTAATTTTGGTATTTTTTTTCTTTTTGTCCAATAAGTTTCCTATCTCTTATACTGTTCCTGGTAAACATAACCACCAATAAATACGGAATGTACGAAACCAGCTTTTGCAAACAGTAATTTTTATGATACTAAAATATTTAATGATTGGGCTACCTAGTTGAACAGAATTGCAAAAAATGCGTCGACAAGATTTACTGTTGACAGAAAATGGTTATTTGTATCTCCTGTATGTTGGCAGTAATGTATAAGATTGCATGCAGATTTCAATGAATTTACACTATTAATTTTTGGATCTATGAATGAGGGACAATTTTTGCTTTTCCGTTAATGGCATCAGATTAAGTATGTGTGTGTGGTACAAAAATCATCAGCACGGAATCACCAAGTCGCACACAAAATATATTTAAAAAAAATTACTACTTTTTAAATACTTGCATCTTTAATAAATTATTTTTTAAGTATGTAATTTGATATCTTGGGACAAGTCCCGATGAGTCCTCTGTTCATACGTATTATACATGTAGAGTTAATAATATTAAAGAGGTCGAAGCTTAACGAGCCGAAATTGGTTAAATAAAAGATTTAAAAAGATAATCTCACGTTTATGTTTCTTCCAGGATCATTCTCCACCAGCTGTCGTGCAATGTCCTTGCACAATGGTCTCGCCTCTTCTGGAATTTTATCATCGCTCTCCCAATACCGACTCGCTGAGTGTCCGTACATAGCTGCCGGAGTTGCATGCGTTACTCTAGTTGTAGTAACTAATCCTGTCGACTTTCCTGTTAAAAAAAAAAAACGAAGTGGCGTGCTGTTATTCGAAGTAACAATCCATTCATCCAATTCACGGTCCAGTGTTTATAATAAATACAATAGACTACATTATCAGGAGTGGACCCTCCTCTTAAGAAATAAAATTAAGAAAGATCGTTAAATGGAATTGTGAGACTTTTGTCTAAAAATCTAAAATTAAGGAAGTTTACTGATTCCAAATGAGCTAGCAAATTGAAACAAACTTCACGTCTGATCAATCCGTATATATCAGCTTATAAGCATGTCGCTTGGATCAGTGTTACCCAACCACTGGTCCAGAAGACTTTAAGGCCGGTTCACGTGCATCAAATTTATTAAAAAATCATCCACTTCCATCGTCGTTCTAAAAGTTATTCTCGCATAGCACGTTTAAATAGTACATAGTTTAAATGGCTTGACCCGCATATATTTTATTGAGCAATAATTTATTGTTCTACCAAGGACAACGCAAATTTTGATTACTTTTGCTTAAAATAATGTACTGAAAAAAATATTAACCGAACAGGATGAAAGTCAAAAGATTTAGGCTAATATTTTGGATTCAAAACTACTATTTTCCTGAATGTTAAAAAAAAAAAAAGTTGTTGTTTTGCTTTTATACTGAAAATGAAAGACTTTCCAGAAAAATATGTTTGCCTAAAATATCGTACTGAAAAATAGCACCCACACAGAAAAAAAGTCAAATAAATATATTCTTAAGCTAAAAAAAAAAATAGTTTTTTTTTCTTTTTCTAATCATCGATGTTTTTTGGCCGATGTTTTTCCAATATCGATGTTTCAATTTTGGAACATCGATATATCGAAACATTGATGCTATGCGTTCGATGTAGCATCCCTAGTACTAAACCTTATACAAACTTGAAAATTGTGAGTGGATAATTATAGCTTGCCGTAGTCTGCGTACGTAAACTGACTGACTGACTGAAATACGGTCATATTGGAGCCCCTTTGTGAAAGTCGCTTTCTCTCCAGGGGTGAGTGATAAAAAATCATGTGGTTCCATATCAAGAGGTAGGGGGGGGGGCGGGGCCCAGATCAGTGCAAATCAATCTTGAAGTCGGGAAGCAACGGCAAAAAGCAGAAATGATGGTAGAATTCGTTACGCTTAGAACCAGAAATCCCCAAAACATGGCAGGGTGGGGCTCGACGGCTAAACGAGAAGTCGTTGAAAAGTCCAGACGGAAGGAGGACATGATGACGGCAAAAGAAAAAAAAAAGAAGCGAAAAAGTCCTTTTCAATAATGTGGGGTACGGCATGAGGCGTTTCTTGGCGGGTGGGAAATCTTCAGGATCAGAACATCGACACCGTGCGTCGCCCAAAAGTTGCCACTGACACTACACGATGACGTTGCAGTCCAAGCAGAGAACAGCATTCACAATTACTTAGGTCGGAAGTTCACAAATTCTCAAGAATCTCCTTTGACATCAAAGTCGCCGCAGGTAGTCTGCCACACTCAAGCAATCCCGCACTGTTTTTCGTCTTGCGGGATTTCGGGATTGAGATTTATTGATCTCGCATTCCCGCGGGATTGACATTTCATTTAGCTAGGGCTTCAATTCAATAGAGAAAAGTTTTAAAAAAAAGATTTTAAGCACTATGAAGCTTAACTTTAATAATAATAATTAATCTTATGAAATAATTTATACAATAACTTATAGAAATATGAAAATTATAATCATGATTTTCAGAATGATATAGTAAGTTATGTCTTAATATATTAGTATTAGTTATGTTAGTTGCTAAAAATCAGGAATTTACAGAAAAATACGATTTATAAATACATTCACATACTTACGTTATTTTCTTAGTTGCTGAAAAAAGAACGTACAAAATCGAACAAATCCAATGAATCATTTCCTAGTCTAGATTTAACTTTAGTAAAATAATTAAAAGTGTGAATTAAAAACAATTAAAAACTAATATGAAAACTTTTATAATTAATTCGTGACTGTTCGATAAGAGATAAATTAGTATGAAATATTTCAGTTCATTAGGGACGGGGAATTTTTCGAAAAATTTAGATTCCGATGTTTGATCCAGACTCTTATTAGAAGATGTTAAACAAAATAAAAATTTTAATTATTGATTCGTTTATTGTTAGATAAGAGAGATGATTATTTAAAAACTTTCGGTCTATTGATTGCGAAAGCGGTGTGAAATTTTAATAAAAAACAATTTATTTCTCAGTATCAATCCCGCAAAATATTTGTGCGGGATCGGGATTGCATTCCCTATACTCAAGTCGAGGAACGTTCAAACGAGTAAAAAACTAACCAAGGAAAAGAGGCCTTAGAACCTTCCGCCATAGGCCAAGTATGTGAATTCACGAACGAAGTACGATGTTAAAGCAAGAATTAAAATAAATCAACTACTGTATGAAGGCCCGCAAACCACACACCATCACAAGTTATTCATGTCGGTGCACAAACAAGCGAAGTCCCACAAGAGATTGCAAGTAGGACAAGCTCAGTTGTGTCAGAAGCTTAGACCACCCGTTCGTGCGCACTAAAGTCTTAAATATTTATAAAAAAGAGTTGTATTTTTAATAACTATATTATTTCTGGTTGTGAAAGGAAATGCATTACATTTATGAATATTTCAAGAAATAATTCCTTGAGACGGCAAGCAGCTCACCTTCAAGGTTACAGGTACTATTTCTTTCAGAGGAGGAATAGGAGCATTCACTGAGATCTCATTAACACCAAAATTTTACCAATAACACAGCAATTTTTTTTTTTGGGGAGGGGGGTGGGGGGGTTCTAATGGCGGGGCACTTGCCGTATAGGCACCGGCCACTACCAAGACCGGAATTACTGGTCTCTTTATTATGGAGGCACCTATTAGGTGGATTAGCGTTGCCTCCTATGAAGGGAGGGAATAATTACCCAGACAGCCACATCAAACTTGCCAGGCAAGCTTGATTTATCAAGTCAAATAAAACTTGAATTAAGCTTGAAAATTTCAAGTGGTGTAAGCTTAATGCAAGCTTGAATCAATGTGTTCTAGTTTACACTTGCCCAAGCTTACATTTAAGCTTGACATAGCAAGGCTTAATTTCAAGCTTTAAAAAAATTCCTGAAAAAAAATTTTCTAAATGCACGGGGCGCCCTTCGGCGAACTCGTCCCACATACTTTATTTTTTCCACGCATTTTCCCCCTTTATGCTGACATTTTAAGTTATTTTAATCTGTTTCCATCAAAATCGGTCCGCGTTTACGATCTCGGGCACTATGGGCTGGGAGGCCAGCGTGCTAACCGTTCTCCGGCAATAAGCCTCGCGCTGCTTATGACTAAAGTTTGAAGTGACTGTCACGCCGTTTTCTGCCAGATCGATCAGTATAAGGCGATGCCGATAAGTTTCTTTTTATTTTTCCATGGGATGAATCAAAATTTAAATAATGTTATGTGTGATTTATAGACTCTACTAATAGGGAAATAGGCATATATATAAACTTAAAAGCAGGACACGTTTTTAAAACGTTCAATATCGCAACACTCATGTTGGGCAATACTGCTGGCCAAAATCGAAGACAAACGACTTATTTTGAAATCAATTTCGTAGTATAAATTTGTATTTTATTTTGAAGAGTTTCCATATTTGGAAATATAGAATCTTTTTTTTTTAAATTTCTTCATGGTCAAGTACATTTATGACTGATTAATTATTTTGTGGCGGCAGGATTGCGCCTCATTCTACCCTCCATAAAGTGAAGTATATTAACTAACTAAATTGTGTGTTAATTATATTAAAATTTATTTTTAGCGGCTAATTAATTAGTTAATGGAATTACTAATGTTAATTAGATGTAAATAAAACTAAAACTCCCCTCGTGTTACACTTCAGAGGGGATTATCCCATTCATTCCTTCGCCTTGCGTGTTCTAATGTCCAGGTTTATGTGCGATAATAAAATAAAACACAACTTTTTACGATCTTTTCTTTATTTAATATGAGCAAATTTGAGGAAACGCTAGACAATTAATGTCCATTCTCTTTCACAGATGTTGCCATCAACGCATGCTTTCGAAAGGGAAAATCAAGCTGTATTTTCAGCTTGACAGTCCAGCTTGACTTCTGCAACGCTTGCTGCAGGCTTAAAAAATGAATTTGAACTGTCAAGCTTGTATTAATGCGTCAAATTCAAAGAAATGTCATAGCTTGATTTAAGCCTATGTGCTGTCTGGGTACACACAAGCCTGTGCCGGGGAATCGAACCCCGCCCCTCTGGTATGATAGAATGTAAACACAGCCAATAAAGGCTTTCAAGAATTTATTAAAGGAAATATATTTAGATATGCCATAGCAGCCAGAATATACTTGGGAAAAGTTTCAATCTATTTACTGAATTTAGGTACAAAGTGAATTTCATAAAAATTTACTTTATTTTTTTAAAATAAATTTCCGTGCGCGAGCAAATACGACTTCTACCACCGTAAACTCCCAAAAGACTAATGTGCATAAATCATTTGACTAAAGTGGAAATTTTTTAGCTGCTAGATAGTGTGACGGCCGCATACATAGCATTTGAAATGCGCGTGAGTGCAGATACTACTTCAGTCACAAAAGATGGAATATTTCAGGAGAGAGGGAAAAAACTTCATAGGCTCCTCCAAATTTTCAATATGTAAACATTTTTTGCTCTGTCATAAGATGCATTTATGTTTCTGTCATAGCAAATATTACGTAATTTCGACGTCAATTCACGCATCCTTGGCCGTTTCTAAAGCTTATTTTCATGCGAAACGATTTTTCGCATTTTTGTGACTGAAGTGGTTTCTGCACTCACCGACTTCATTTGTTGAACCGATTTCCTTAATAGGTCATACCTTGTCCTTCCCATTAGTTCGTATTTAATAATAATTTTCCCTCAAACTGATCTTGAAATGACTTTTCTCTTAAATAATTAGCCCGTGAAATTGGTGTCACTTCTATAAAAATTTGCCTGTTATATTAAAGTACGGTATAGCGCAGATTTTTAAGAAAACAACTCTTCGCGAAATAGATGGTGAAAGCTCAACCAGGTACCGATGCGATAAAATATTTTTTAGGAACGAACCCAAATAGTGGAAATGATAGAATTTCGTGACTAAAGGGCTTTTGATGATATTCGCATTTTAACTAAACAATAAATCCAAACTTCGGAGTCGGAGGGGGAGGAAGTCCTCCTTGATTCACCCTGCTTACTAAGATCCTGCGAGCTTAATTGCCTAATATAGTATAATCTTTGTTGCCGAGGAAGGGAAACTTAGTTGGCGCAAAGACCTACAGAGTTAATTTGCAGGCCGAGCAAACAGGCAGATTTATTCTTTTAAATTTATCAAATTCGCTACCTGGATAAGACAATGTAATTGGGACGAATGCCAGGACCGAGGCAACACCGTCTTGACATAGAATGCTTCGCAAGTGCAACCTTCGAGCATCTTCAGTAAATCTTCTTGTATGACGTCATCAAAGTTTTAATCTTGTAAAAACTAAAACGTATTTAAAATTTTCAGTGGATTTTTTCCTGCATAAAACTACTTTAATGATTTAGGATAGATAAAATTAATTTTGAGACAAATTGGCGTTTTGTAACCATCACTAATTATGTAATATATGATACAGAAATAGATCATAATGAATTATTTTGTATCAGACTAGGTTATTTTAATTTGTATCTATAATTTCAGAGTGTTATAAAATACTTGTAGCAATTTACAGAAATTTTAAACAGTTTCAGATTTTCAAATTAAAACTGATGACGTCATGTAAAGGTCTAATAATGACGTAAAAGCTTCAGGTTGTAAAGCTTTTTATATGCAAGATGTTAGACGAGAGGAAGCAATCTCGTTTCGTCCTCAGGTTATAACAACCAAAAGTAAAAAGTGTGACTGGTAAAACAACCACCACTATTCCTAAAAAGAAAGATTCTACATAATAATTACAGTTTCAGAAGACTGTCATACTGCCAATCTTTTTCTTACAACTCAAGTTACTCTACTAGCGCAAGTAGTAGCACGTATGGAAAGAAGATTGTCAAAGCGCAGACTCTGTGGACCACATCAGCAAAGGATTTTACTCTACTGAGCACCGCGGAAATATTGGATGGTTCTATAATATGTATTCGGCAAAAGGTTACGTGCAAACTTCATATCGACTTAATTTGCTTCTTTCACATAGACTGAGTAGGAGTATACAGTTAAATCAATATCGATTGTTCAGTCCAATCTTTTCTACTGTACATGCTGTTTATTTTACAATTTATATCCCAGCGATTTTTATTACACATGTTATAATATAAGTTCAACTCTTTCACCAAATAACCGGTGGAAAACAGAGAGGCTACAAGCAATGTCATAAACGTTTCACCGCTTTTGTGGTTCATTTGAAAATTACCTGAAAAATTCTAACCCAGGTCGAAACCGAATTATCTGAATTTTAGGTTCGATATACGAAAAGCGAATTTTCGGTAAAACCCAACCAAAACAATATGGCTGCCCCCCGCTGCTCGCTCCCCGTTTGGATAGAGGGGATTCCGTAAAGGAAAGGGAAAAGTTTAAATTTTTTTCTCATTTTGAATAAATTTTAAGTCTATGAACAATGTTTTAATATTTTTTGAATAAGTAAAAAATATTAAGATATCCACACACATGGCCAAACCCTAATCTACGCGTTTCGATGATGACACAAAATGAATAAAATTATAATATTTTTTTTTTGGAAATTTGGTCAGAATAACAGCTTGTTAGTTTTTGAAATTGAAACGATATACTTTTAAAAGGGGTTTCCGGCTAAAAAATTATTTTAATTACTGAATACTTCTGTTTGTCTGTTAAACTCGTAATTGCGGGTACTTTAAAACCCCTAATAATCGACGGTGTTGTTTATTTAAAACCGTATTTTTTTTTTTCCCCCCCCTTTGGAAACTTTTTGGGTTTTTGTATTTGTTTTATTTTTGTCTTTTTGTTTTGTATTTGATTATTTTTTTTCTGTTTTTTATTTTTTTTTGATTTTTTTGGGGTTTACTTTTGTCTTTTTTTGTTTTGGGTTTTTGATATTTTGTTTACTTTATATATAAGTTTGTATACTTAAGTTTGTATTATCAAAAATTTTTAGTGGCACGATAATAACAAGCATGAAAGTTTTCAGTCTTTGAAAAATTTCTTTGGATGCATTTGAGATGTAGTATTTAAATTAGGAAAATTTGAATATGTTACCCTGAATACAGTTTTTTAAGGGAATATTATTTAATTTTTTTAATAAAACACATTTTAAAAAAATTAACAGAAAATTTTTGTGAAATGCATTTTTAATTTATTTTTTTTCCCTTGTATGATTCCGGGCAAAGTTCGTCTTTTTAGCCTTTTTTGTGCTTTCAGCCGTATAAGGGGGGGGGGATATGATTTTAAAAAGGGCAAGGGGACAACTGCCCCCCAAAAAATTTTCCCAAAAAAATTTGATATCATTTGGGTTTGAAAACAGTATTTTTTTAAAATAGGAAACCCCCCCTTTTCCCCCAATTTTGTTTCCCTTTTACTCCCATGAGGAGGGCAGTCGGGCCCTGACTTACCTAGAAGAAAACCCTATTAAAAAAAAATTCACGAAAAGCCCGTTACAAAAAGGGAACTTTACATTTTCAGCTAAAGACACAAAATCAAGCATTCGGTTTGAAAAAAAAAAGTAAATAGGAAAAAAAACTAATTTATACATTGCATAAAAATTTGGGGCAATGTTTCAAAATTAGAACTAATAAAAAACCAATAAATGATAGTATGAAATTGCACATAGACCCGAATAAAAATTTTTTAAAAAATTTCATAATTTTAAAAGGGCCTTCCCAGTTTAAAATTTGGGCAATCTTTTTAAAAGCAGTAATAGGGTTTAAAAAATTTTAAAAAATAAAAGGAAAACAAAAAGGGCGTTTTGAGATATTCAAGGCCAAGTCAAAAAATTGTCAATCAGCTGAAGCATTTTTCAGACAAAAGAGTAATTTTAGGGCGTGATTAAATATTGCTTTTATGTTTTACGCTGGGGGATGATCCGGATAATGATTTGCCAAAATATCGGATATACCCGAAGGCCCTTTTGCCCGGGGATATATGGTATCCGGCTTTAGATATGTTTTTAAATTATGGTGTATTTTTAAATTGTTTTTTTTTAAATAAAAATTCTTAGTAGCAAAAATTATCTACATCAGTTGCAATGCAGATTTAAAAAAAATACAAAAAAGTTTTGCAAGGAAATCTTCGTTAAAAAATTAAAGGCTTTTTACGCTACCGAAATCTAAAAAATATTCACCAGTGGTTTTTTTTTTACAGAAATTTTTTTAATTCCCTGGCCTGAAAGACCAGGTGCACTTTCTTCCCGGGGCAAATATGAAACGGAAACCGGGGAAAAAAAAAAAAATCATTTTAAGTTTTCATAAATATGCAAAATAAATTTAAAATGCTATTTTTTAAAAATAAAATATGGGGGGTTAAAAAAAAAATTATCTTTTCAAAAAATTTTTAAAAAAAGTTTTTTAAAAAATATATTAAAAAAAACATTTGGTTTTTAAATTTTCCAAATTTTTTTTTTTTGTCATGTTTTTCCCCTATGAAATTTAAATTTTTGTTTAAAATCTAACAAAATTAAGTATTATTTGTTTATTTTAAATTATAAAAGAAAAAATATCAAATATTATTTCACGGTTGGTAAAATATTAATTTAACAAAATTTTTGTTGTTTCCCTCCCCTTTTAAACAAAAAAAAAAAGGGAAAAAAAAAAATTTAAAACCAAAAAAAAAATTCCTATCAAAAGAATTTTAAATTTCAAAATAAACTGTAAATAAACAGTCGTGTAAACCCTAAACATCCTTTTTAAAATTTTAAAAAAATAATTAAAAATAAAATTCAATTTAAAAAAAACCCAAATTAAAATAAAATCATAAAACAAAACGTCACCCATTAGGGGTTAGTTTTTTCAGAAAAAAAAACCCGGCTTTGGATTCCCGTGTCTTAACTTAAAGATCCTCAAAGGGCAGGTTACCATAAAGGCTTTTTTTTTCACGGAAAGGAAAAAGTCGCCAAAACAAAAGTGCCCCAAAAGGATACTAAAGCTCCCAGTAAGCGGACCCAAGAAATTATTTTTGGGAGGGGCTAAAATTTTGGGAAAAAAGTTATTTCCCCCAAAAACCCAAAAGAAACATGAAGAAAATTTTTTTAGTTTAAGTAATGTAAAACTTTTTGGGGGGGGCCCTAAGTTAAAAAAAAAAGATCTTTTTAATCTATTTAAAAAGTGTAAAATAAAGCAGAATGTTCCCCTTTACCCAATCTTTTTGGGGGGGGGCTAAACCCCCCTACCCCCCCCCCCGGAAACCCCCTTTACTTTTAAAAACTGTCTATATTTTAAATTTTTTAAAATTGATCATTGTTGCTTGAAATACCTGTAATGGGAAAAAACGAAGTAAATTTTTACTGCACAAGGGGCAAAAAAAAGAAAAGTTGAGTTATAATCACAATTTTTCAGAGCTATTTTAAACCAGTGTTCAATCAAAGGTTTTTGCAAAAAAGAGAAATACTCCTTAACCTTTTTAAAGAAGGGGGAATTTTTGCCAAGGAAAAAAATTTTAAACCAACAAAATTTGGGAAAATTTAACACTTTTTAAAATTTTTCCTTTTACTTTAAAATTAAACAATTTTTTAAATTAAAATTTTTTAAAAGGGAAACCCCCCCCCCCCCCCCCCCCCCCCCCCCCCTTTTGGGGGAAAATCTCGCCGAAATCTTGGATCTTTAAAAACAGAATTTTATCGGGGTTTCCGGGAACAGTTTGGTTTCAAAAAAAATTTCCCGGAACGTCTTTCTGGCCCCCCATTTAAAACCCCTTTGGTAAAAACTCAAAAAACATGACTTAATAAAAAACGGGTTTGACCTAAGAGTTTTTCAGCTTGCCCCCTTTTAAAAGACAGGTTTTACATTTAATATTTTGTTGGGGGAACCCAAAAAACCCCCCCCCTTTTGGGGCTTCGTCTCTTGAGATTTCAGTATAAATTTTAAAACTTTTAACATTTTTTAAAAAAATTAAAACTGAAATTTTCCCAAATCTTCAATATATTCGGGGGGAAAACCTAGTAGTAAAAATTTTGTGTGTTAGAAATCCCTTTTTGTCAATATAAAAGAAAATAAAAAAAAGGGATGCTGGTTTTTTTTTATAAGCTGGGTGTGTTAGGGCCCTTTTTTCTGAGCGGTTAATTAAAAAAAAAAAAAGGTTTAAGTGCTTTTTTTTTAAAGGGAAATCTTTCGTTTTTTAAAGGGTTTTTTAAAAATGTGTTTTTTTCTTGAATTTGATGTTTTTTATGTTGCCCATAAGTGTTTTTTATGTGCTTTTTAAAATTCTTTTAGGGATTTATATGAGGGTCAGCTGGTTGTTTAACCCACTGATGTTTTTTGGGTTGAAAATGGGCCAGCATTTCCCCAGTTTACATTATTTTGTAAAAATAGGTTGTTAATCCCTGTAGTTTTTTTTTTTTAAAAACATTTCCACTGTTTGCTCTTTTTAAAATTGCCTGTTAGGGGAATTTGCTGATTTTTTTTTTAGGTTAAATATGCAGGGGTGTATTTTGTTTTAAATGTTTTTGTTAGGGGAAAATATATGTAAATTTTTAAAAAAATTTGGTTTTAAAATTTTATTTTGGGCTGATCTTTGCAAAAGGGTTGGGGGAAAAACCCCCAAAAAGCTCCAGGGACTGTCCCCGTGTTTACATGGGGGTGCGAAACGGCTTGTATGTTTTTAAAGGGAAAAAGTAATAGCTCAATGATCAAAGAAAACTAGTGCAAATAAACAAAAAAAAGAAAAAAAAACACATCTATATGCATGCGGTACCATCTATTTATTTTTATTATTAGTTTTTTTTTATAAAAAACCATTCCCCCAAATTTTCTTTCTTTTTTATCTACATAAAAATTAAGATCTTCCTAGCCCCCCCCCCCCCTACAAGTTTTCAAAAGACATTTAGTAAGTTCTATCCCATAAATACGAAAACTTTAGAACCGCAACATTTGAAAACCATAAATTTTTTTACAAATCTTCTTAAGAACGACTCATTGTTTTGACACCAATTTCTCTTTATAATTGCACGAGTGCCATGAATAACAACCGTTTCGTTCTTAAAAGTAATATGACATAAGACTTTGATTTCGGATTTGGGTTTCATTTCATTTCTGTTTCCATTTTTCTTTTGAGCTTATTCTTATTTTCAAACTGTTAGCAGTGAAATATGTTGTATTATTTGTTGGTAAACATATGATTCTTGTAAATATACTATATAATAATTTTCTAGTTGTGATAAACTTTGGCCATTACCATTAATCTGCTTTCTATGCTCTATTTCCATAAAATCCCCCTTGTTTTTAAATTAAGTAATGCCCGGGGAAAAAGAATCGTAATTTACAATTTTTTTTTTTTTTGGGGCTAGATCAGCATAAAATTAGGTTGGGGGGGTAAGCAAGGGAAATTTTAAAGTAAGAGGGTATTTATTTATTTTTTTTTTGTACCATGTAACCAGGGGGGATCCAGAAATTCTGTTTTTGGAGGGGCTAAAAGTTGAAAGAAGCTTATTTCAAACCCCAAACAAAATGTACAATAAAACAAAAAAAATTTGTCTATACCCAAAGTTAAAAAATTTTTTTAGGGGGGCAAAGGGGGGGGCTAAAATTAAAATTTAAAAAAAAACCCCCCCTTTTCAAAATTCAAAATGCATACTGAAGCCCGAAAAGTTACCCCTTTTGCAATTTTCATTTTTGGGGGGCTGAGACCCCCCAATCCTCCCCCGAATCGTACTGATTTTAAAAAAATGTATCCCAAAGATTCAAAATTTTTTTTACATTTTTCAGCATATGTATGATTAAAAGTTTAAATTTCAGCAAAAAATACCATAAATTATTTTTTCCGCCTATGTACTGATTTAAAAAAATATACGGTTTTATGTACTATAAATTTCGTTTATAAACAATTAACAACACATGATTAAAGCAATCTGTGAGCGAAAATGCCACGTTTCTCCGTTGAGAATCCGAAGAGGTAAATACCCGAAATCGCGACCATCGGGTATGAAATCAGGATTCTTGGATAGGCAATAGGAAAACTGAATTTTCGATAGGACAGAGTTCTATCTGTTCCAGGTCATAGAGCGATTTTCTGAGCGTTTACGTCTTAAGTAATGGGTATGAACATTCATAAAATTCAATGCAATAGAGTGAAATAAATTGAAATTCACACTAAATGCGAAAACTAATAACGTAACACGAACAGGAAAATAAAATATTATAAACTAAAAATTAAGTAATTAAACAAGATCGAGGTTGGATTGTCCCACTGCGCCATTTAAAATCTAGTTTGTCACCGTCCATGGGGGACACTATATGATTGGAAATTGGTTTAACCGTGCATCAATATTGGACTAGTGGGAAAATTAAAAAGTTCACATTTGAGTTCTTCAAAAAATCATGCTCATCTGTGATGTACATTTTCTCTATCCAATTACAGTATTTCTAACGTTTGAACCTGGCGATCTTATGTAAAAATTACATTTTGAGCTCCAGATAAAGTTTGAACGTGATATTTTAGCGCGCAGAGGATCACGCATGGTAGCTGTACATAGTAATTAGATTGTAAAGAAAGATCTGTGAATGAGGTGCTTTTCAAGTAAAAAAGATTTCATTGTTCTGACCCGAATAAGGGACATAATTTATGTTTAGGCTGCTCGGAAGCTCAATTTTTTGCGTGCTGTATTTGTAATCGTGATTTTCCGTGAATTTAAAATTACTCAGAAATATGTTGACTTGCGGATGAGGTTAACCCTTCGGACGAGAGGTGGTTGCGTCGTGAAACCATCTTCAGCGTTTTTAATCACTACCAGTCTCAAAAAATATGGTTCATTGGTACCCAACGCAAAAAAATGTGCAGAGGCGTTGCCCTTCAGACTACATTTAACTACAAAACAACATGGGCGTGTCGGCAACTGGGTGTGTGCGTTCACGGCAGCCAACTGCGCTCCGGAAACTTCTTTAGCTCTGCGACAAGGTAACACCAGATAGGCGATTCGTATTGATCAATATATGTTGTCGGTTGTAACCTTGCCTCGATGGCAACGCCAGCATAACACTTTTTCATGCGTTGAACAGTCTTATCCTAGTTGTCGGTCTTCTATATTAATGCATAGTTTACCATGCCAAACTCTTTTCCATTATATCAAGAAGATTCTTCATCACTACTACTTTACCAGGGTGTTTTACATTTGATATTTGTCCCACCAGTCAAAACGTGTAGCTGCTTAAAAATTGTGGTGAAAACTATTTTCCGATAAG
>JAWZYV010018251.1:0-28716 GCA_038373885.1 Cheiracanthium punctorium | reverse complement strand
TATAAAAATCTTAAAAGTTATGTGATTTTGATATGGTTAGAAATTTTAGTTTCTCTAGCAATGGTAATGTTGCATGAAATCTTTGGCCTTTTTTTCTGGAGAGCTGTATCATGTCCAATAATTGAAGAAACACAAAAACACGGCTTAAACACACACACACACACACCCGTTTTGGGGTTTAATGCAATTTTAGGGAATGGGGGTGCATCTTAGATTAAAGTAAAAGCAGTATTTATGTGCAGTTTGTAATTGCTGTGAGATTTCCGCCCGGAATTTGTTGGTCATTAGCAGTGTAGTTAGTTTTATTACTGTATAAAGTTAGTTAATCTAATGTAAAATTATTGTGTGGTCTTGAATTTTTATTTCAGTAGCAGCTTATGTAATTTTTTTTTTAATATATTTGATTTAATTTTAAATCTGTTTTATAGGTACGAGCAGCAGAATCATTGATGAAATTAATATCTGATATCAAACAGTATCTAATTCTCAATGACTTTCCATCAGTAAATGATGCCATTTCACAGAAAACTAAAATGTGTCATGCCCTTCAAGAAAACATAGATTCTAAACTTGCTGCATTGCGAGATGACATGGCTGCTGAACTCTACGATTTAGAAGAAGAGTACTATTCATCTGTATATAAACTGAAACCCATGTTTTCAGATGAAAATGTGTTAAATGAGTGAAGCCTTATTGCAAGAACTGTAAAAACCAGTAAATTATTATTTTCTTTTTTCCTGTCACTAATTCTCAAATTTTTTCTCTGGTGTAGCAGAATACTATATCCATAATTTTTCAGAGTGTCTGGGGTATTTCAGACTAAGCAGGGATAAGATTCTTCAGTTTTGGGGCTGATTTCAGCTTTTGTTAATGAAAAGCAATTTTGCTTTTTTCTATACATTCCTGATAGTAGTTAATGAACTGTTCAATATTTATATCTTATGCCATGTTCTGATATTTTTCTTCTTAAAACGTCTTTCACATGCATTATATACAAGTGTCATGCGTACAAATATCATGTGTACAATTTTTTTGCTCTTGTATGATTTCAGCTTTTTTGTCGGTCTCAGCCTTGACTAAGGCAACAATGTATTTTTGCCGAGCACTTCCTGCTTTCGCATAGAGCACTGTTTGAGGAACCCTGGATTATGGAATTAAATTATTAATGCAGATGGATACATACTAAGAATACTGGTTTAAACATGTAATATTGTAAATTTTGTATAGGTATTGTTGAATCTTAAAATGTTTTTCATTTTAAGTTGTTTTGTTATTAGTTTTACCTTTGTATGTAAATAAAATTATATTGATTTATTAGACTTAGAGATTATTTGTCTTCACCTTAATATGTCTCATGAAGTTTTCAGCATTTGATACTTTCAAATATTTGGTCATTTCTGTGTTACATACATTGTCATATACACTACATTAAGCTTTCAAGGAGTAGACAGAAATGTCTAGAATACAATGAATTGGAGACACAGACAAGATCTTGTTTCTGACCAGGTTGCAACATCACTAAAAACAGTATCAGTGTTAGCCATAGTGACAAAATGAGAGGTAGAGTTGGGCAGTGCAAATACATGTACAAATGGTTCGGACAGTGCTTAAAATACCTTAAAAAGTACTTATTTTTTTTTTCATTTTTAAGGCCTTTAAAAAGTACTTAATTTTTTACCTATATCCTTAAAGTTTCTCAGTATAGCTGCTAGGTGCTTAAAAAGTGCTTAATTTCTAGTGGTAATCGACCGTAAAATCATCTGGCATCGAAACTTTTCGTTCCCCTTTTCCTGCCTCAAGCTGCGTTCATATTGATCGTACCGTAACGCGATGTCCTTATATGTTGGAGCCCATTTCAATAGCCAAGGGCCCCCTTAGAAGCCAGTCCGGGCCTGATTGTTCTTAAAATACTGAATCTCAACCAAAACTAGTCTGTTGCGCCCGATGAGAGTTTAACCATTCTACCACCCCCCCCCCCCCCCCCCCCCCCCCAAAAAAAAAAAAAAAAAAAAAAGTTTATAAGTTATTTCTGCTTTTTGGCTGTGCGGCTTTGCGCCCTGTGAAGGAGCACTGTACCGAATAAACACTGCCTTACGCTATTATTAAAGGTAAAACTCAACTACACTACAAGTAATTGGCAAGCTCAGGAAATGCTGAGTGCTTTTAAAATAAACCCCAATGTTATAAATATCAAAAGTAATAAATGAATAGAAATATCCACAACATTCAAAGCTTAAAACAAACAATTCGCTGAAGCACACTCATTACGTAATCAACAGCTGGCCGTCCGCAGAGAAAAAAAATGTTTACTTTTGACTGGAGCCTGCTCATTGGATCGCTGTTTCACTTTATCAGCATGTGCTATACATTTCTATAAATTCGCCTTTGTGAATATAAAAACTGATGTTTTATATAAAATCGAACACTGATTATTTGAAAATGGAAATTGTAAGCTTCATAAAATAGTGGTAAATACTTTAAAACATATGGGAAAGGAGATATTTTTACCGCTTATGGCGAGCGAGCTAAACTTGCAACACCAGTGCCTTCAAAAAAATAAATTATCGAAAATTTAGAAGTGGTTACAAACAAAGCGGTTAGATATCTGCTTTTTAAAGTAAAAAACGAACTTGAAAACATGGTTGTTTCAGAGAAAAGTAAAAACTTAAAACAGACACAAGTTGTATCCTTTTTTAAAAAAATATAAGAAAGCATTTACAGACTTGCCAACTTTTACGCATTTCGACTGCTGTTTACGCTTTTATGCATACAGTGCTTTTTTTTTTTACGCATTTCCGGATATTTTCTTCCTAACTTGTGTATATGTCTTTAAAAGTGAAATTGATATTAAAAAGAAATGTATTAGGTTTTAAATTGAAATAATGTTCTATGTTAGGGCGTTTTTGCCTTTTCAATATGGATCTAAGTGGTAGCAATCGGCACCATGATCCACATCCATGTTGACACAATGCACATCAAAATATTTTTCTTTGTTGCCACTGAGGCAAAGAAAAAAAATCTTTTTCCACTTGCGACGCCGAGTATTTCTTAATTGGTTTACCCAGTCATGACGTCATAGAGTAGAGCGAATGGGAGAATCGTTTACTAGGGAGTAGGTCTTTCTCCTGTGACTTGTGTGTCTCACGTGGTGTTCGTCGTTATCGGCCATCAGCGCGTGCTCGCTTTGCGGTTAAGTGGTAGACGCAGACGGTAGTATGAGCATACTTCGATTGCTTTTCTGAGGATTATTTTCGATAAATGATCACTGGCACAGTGACATTCTGAAGCTGCACTTCAGACAAATGCTCTGTAAGTTTACTTTAATCTGAATGTTAGCATGTGTATCATCATAAAATCACACAGACCAGTGTATAAAGAACAAGTTAATTTATTAGAGCAAACAACAATCCTTGTTAACAGCATTAAAAGAACAACATTAGTAAAAAGCAACAATTAACAAACTTAACAGCATTTTAATAACTACTATGACTAGACCTTCTGGCATTTTAAAAGATAAACCCCTGTCCTAACCATTTATATTACTGAATTATATCTATACCTAATCAGGGAGGAGGAGGAGAGGCAAACTTCCACCTTCACTTAGAACCAGCTCACCAACTGTTGTTGTTTTGCAGCAAACAGGAAAACCACTGCTTTTATACACCCACAGTGATGTCATCAGAGAACCTTCTGGAACAATCCAAGTTTAGTTGCACACTTGCTGCATGCCCAATAAGGATGTAGGAAAGACACCTGACAGTTCTTTCTCATGTGAAGTGGGCACTTGAACACCGGCACACAAGCCTGACACATCAACACTTATTGCAAGCCAAGATGGCTGCCAAAACAAAATGCCAGAAGGTTTACAGTTTCTGCATAGATTGAATACTAGTTGGAGTGAAATTATTTCAGGTATTATGAAACTTAACATTAATGAAACTTTATTATTTTAATTAGAAGACTTCAGAATTTAACTAGGAGGACTATTTTATTTTAATTAGGAGGAAAAACTGTTTACTTGTTGAATTAAACTATTGTTTAGATGGATATTGGATATATAAAGGGTGATATGACGAGGCTGGGAAGCACATTAACTGTACTTCCAACATGTTCGTCGTTATCAGCCATCAGCGCGCGCCCGCTTTGCGGTTAAGTGGGAGACGCAAACGGTAGTATGAGCATACTTCGATTGCTTTTCTGAGGATTATTTTCGATAAATGATCACTGGCACAGCATAACTTATAAACTTTTAAACAAAGTTATAGCAAAGAATGGGTATACAGGGGTCGCGCTGCCGATCATCAACGTCGCAAATTGAGAAAATAAAATTAGTTTAGCGAAAGAAAATACGTTTGGTCGAAAATATTGACAATTGCTTTTCTTAATGATGTCCGAAAAAAATCTAATTTGGCGAAATGTTAAAAAGAGGCAGCGCAACCCCTGGGGTATATATAGTATCATAAGTCAAAGGAGCGAAATTTGCTTATTGTAACGTGTGCCGGAGTGATTTCAGCATTTCTCATGGAGGAAAGTATGACATATCTCGCTACTCGAGTTCTTCAAAACAGAGTGAAAATGTGAAACGTGCTAATAGCAGTAAAAGTCTACAAACATTTTTCAAAGAGGACGGACAGTCCAGTGGCAGATTAATGCAAGATTCTCGGGGGTGGGAAGTTAGAAGATTGACATATGCATCCATTTTATGGAAGCAATTCAGGATCTTTTACATCAATTTCTTTTTTCTCGGGGGCCGGTCGCCCCCTCCGCCCCCCTTTAATCCGCCCTTGGGACAGTCGGACGTTATTCATGCAGAACTGTTATTTACATATTTCTTGATCGAATACAATGTTCCTATTTCAGCAGCTGACTATGCTGAATGTGAGAGGGTTTTCAGTATTATTCGGAAAAACAGAAATTAATTCAGGTGCAACTTGTCTAATAAGATTTTGGAAAGCCTTCTTATTATGAAAAATTTTTACTTCAGATTTTCTGAATAAAGCAGAAAAAGCTACTGCTGCTACTTTGAAGTCAGCACAGTCAAAATGAGAGTTTTTTCAAGCCAGTTAAGTGATTATAATTAATAAATTGTTAGTCAAAAGAAATCTGGAAAATGGTGTATTAATTGATTTGCCTTTTATTCAACAACTTCATTTCTTTTATTGTTCTTAGCTTTATTTAATACTTAAAACAAATAATTGTGATATAGAATGCATAAAAAATAATACTCGTGCATTATATGGTGAAAGGTAAAAAATAACGCTCACGCGTTGTATAGCAACCAAAAAGTGTCGAAATTTCTGTTCGCGCGCTGTTTTACACATTTTGATTTTCCCAGGTTGGCAAGTCTGCATTTAATAAAGTACTATTTTCTCTTTAGAAAAGTTTTAAATTTAATTTTAAATAAGAAATACGTGTCAGACTTGTTTATATTATGCATTATAGATATTATCTTATAATAGTGTATCAGGGTGTCTACCGCTCCGGAAAGTCTGGAAAAAGCCGAGAAATTGGAAAATGGGTCCGGAAAGTCTGGAAAAAACCGGGAAATTGGGTAATGGGTCCGGAAAATTCACCAAAATAATCAATTCTTTTGCTTTTGTGTGCTTTTTTTTTTACCCTTTCTTTCTTAGTCAGACTGGAAACCGAAAGCAACTGCAACGCATTTTTGGGACCGCGAAAGCTTCAAGCGATGTTTTGTATAAGGAGGGAAAACTGGGGGCTCATCCATCGTGACGGGAGGGTAAAAGACAAATTAGCTTACTTAGTAACTTATGGCTTAAAAGCGTATTTCCGAGAACAGTTAGTTAATTCTATGAGAAAGTGCGACTACTTCTGTTTCTCAATGGATGAAAGCTTAATCCTGTATACTTCAGTTAAAATTGATTTCAAGAAGTTGTACAAAATATGCAAATATAAAGACAAGGGAGGGGCATTGTGCAATTTTCCAAAGTAAAATGCATGGGTCAGGAATTTTTTTCCCGGGACCTCCCCAAAGTCAGGAAATTGACTTTCAGAAATTTGGTAGACACCCTGTGTATAAAACCCTTCAGAGCGGCCAAATATTCTCGGTATGGTGGTATAGCCGCTCAGAGAAGTTTCACTGTATTTGAAATACTTTTGTATTTTCACTAGTCAAAAGAAAGGTATTTTGAAATAAATTTTTAATGCATCATCAGGGTGTCTACTGGTCATGAAAAAGTCACGATTTCAGAATATGGTCATGAATTTTGCCTTTCAGTCATGAATTTTTTCGTTAAAAAAAAAAAAAAATCCCCTTTCCAGGCCGTTTTGATATCAAATGGATGCTTGAAACAGTCTTGACATCACCGGAAATTTCTAAGTCTCATAACCTCTAGCGGGACGATTGTGAAAGAAACAGAGCTTGTCATTTGTTTTTGGATGCGTTCAGACTGCCACCTTTGAGTAACTCAAGAAAACCCCAAGTCGTTCACGATGCCAGATTTGAGCTTTCTGAAGAGATAAACAAAGTATTCACGCTGCCAAGCTCAGTAGCATTACTATATGTATTTGTTAATTATACGAAATTCTACATTAAATGACATTTTCTGAACAGGACTAGGCTGTCATTTTTTCAGATTCTCAGGCTGCTATTCTAGCCATTGCCAACTGCCTTCAGGCTCCTGACACTATGTCTATAGTGCAATGTAGATCTTTAATAAGAGAGATGCACAATAAATATAAAACAATTGTTTTACAATGGATCCCATCCCACTGTGGTATCCCATGTAACGAAAAAGCGGATGAGTTGGCCAGAAAGGTCAGTTTTGTTAATCAGGCTCCATGCAATCTAGTTACCTATAAGTCAGTCTCATCAAAAAATTAATCAAATGTTAAGACAACACATATGTCATTACTAAAAGATCGAATGTAGGAAAAATCGTGGAGAAATGCCCTCCTCGGTCTCCCCGATTGTCCAAGAAGTAATGCAGTGGCTGTCTATTTCGACTGGCATCTGGACATGACTGTTTATATGCCCATCTTTATCGCTTCAATTTGGTGGATAGTCCTGCCTGCCCCCTCTGCCGCAGTGCGATGATGAATGACGATCATATCCTTGTTTGCTCAGCTCTAAGAGCTGTATCTATTCCCGATACTGGGAGACCAGAGACTCTGAACAGTTTAGTTACCTGATTTTATGTTTAGTGCTTTTAATGTTTTAATTATTCTTAGTTTGTTTTTGTGTTTTTCTTATCTCTGTAGGACGTAAGGATAAATTCTAATCGCCTGCTGCATTGGAAATTAAAAAAAAACATTACAACGACATATAGGCAACAATAATTTTTACAGTTAAGGTCATGAAATTTGTGCACAAAGGTCATGAAATTCAGTTTATGAAACCTGGTAGACACCCTGATCATGTATTTTCAAAATACTGCAAATACATTTGTATTCTGGCATTAAATAAATCTTAACACCACACACTCGCATTCATTATCAGATAGAATGGAAAAGTCCTTCAAGCTCATGTTTAGAGAAGAGTAAAATGATGTTTGGCCTACGATGTTTTCCAGAATTAGAAGTGAATTCGAAAAAAGTAAGAATATGTTTGGGTAGTATTTATAGGAATTTATAAGCAATTTGAACTGTGTTGCTAAATTACAGAAAAATAAGACTGTCAATATTTTTGCAGTAATGGGATGAATAGTTCGTTGTTGGGTATCGGACAAACTTACACGAGGGCTATATGCCGTAAGGGCGGATGGTTTTGACGAGGACTTTTTAAGGGGCTCTAACACTAATTCACGTTACATGAATGGAACACCTCCCCAAATTCCAGACCAGTAGAAAGACAGCCATGCGTAGTAAGAAGGAATAAAAATCAAACTTCCATTCTGGATGATTTTGAACATATGCAATTCTTGGTGGAAAATTTTTTCACATTTTATCTGTAGGTGGAAAAGAAAAGGTAAGGCAAAATGCTAGTTATGAAAGCTGAAATCTTCCATATTATACAAAGTAATTAACTCATCCATGAATTTTAAAACTCTCATAAAGATAAAATTAAATTTCGTAGTAAAACTGAATTGGTTATAAATTTACGTTCATCATGAAACTAACAAGTAATAAATATATGTAGAAGTTTATTTTATGCAGTGTGACTTTTGGAAATTAAAAGTTCTTTGACGTATTATTCTGACTGTCTGCCAAGATAAATGCTGGACGCATGAAATTAATGGTTTAGAATATGATTAGCAAAAGTTTGCCAGCACATTTGGCAGAAACGACCGCCGGGATAATACATAAGTACCAGTTCTTATAAGCTATATTGAAATAAATTAAGATAAATTTTTGTTGAAATAATACTGTTTTAATTACGTTTTGAGTGTCAGTGGAATTTCTTGGAAATGGTCGGTCTTATACCTTATTACTATCAGGGATGAGATTCTTCAGCTTTTTGTGAATAAAGAGGAAATCACATTTGTGTCTTTTCTCTGAAAGTTCTTTTTTTTTCCTGTGAATTTCTGATTGTAGTTATTAGTTAACTGTGTAATATTTTATCTTCTAGCATGCTCCAATGTTTTTCTTCTCTTAAAACTTCTTTCACATTAATTAGATATAAATATCACATGTACAAATTTTTGCTCTCGTATGTTTTCAGCTTTTTTGCTCTTTTGCAATTTAAGGGGCTAATCTCATCCCTGTACTATACAGGTAAATTTTTGAAAGGTATCATTTAGAAACAACAGATAGGTTTTCTTTTATCATATCAGCATCAGTCATTAATGATGTCGATATTGGCTTGTGCAATTCATTGACTTGTAGACAAGCGCATATAAGATCTGATGGTCTTAGATTTTCTGTACAACTTTCCAAAAGTGTTGAAAAAATCTGTCTCGCAGATACAACTGAAGCCACTAATGCATTTTCCTTTAGGTGCTGGGGTAACCTACAGACTTCAATTTTCCCACGAAAAGTTATTTCCTTGCCCGGGTACTTTTTATTGAATTGTCTTCGCCTCTCTTCTAAAATAATTAAATCTTCCAACTGAAAAGAATTACAACAAATAACACAATTAATTCAAAAGAAAAAATGGTACAAGTCAGATCTAGATTTTTGATTAAAAAAAATTTGGAAATATACGTGCATCAAACCCTGTACCACTTTGTCCATATCTTGTAAAAAGATCTAAATCATTTTCCAAAATTTCACTTGAAACCCAACTAATAAAAAAGTTTACTGTTAATATAATTATTATCAATGAAATAGGTAAATATTACTTTATATCAAAGAACAAAAAATACTTATGAATAAAGTATACCTCATTATCTAACCTGTGAAATTTACTTTCGTCATCAGTAGTAAGCGCAGGTGCTGGTGCGGCGGAAGTGACGTCATCAAGGGGGGCGTGGCTATGACGTCATAGGGGGCGTGGCCGGAAGTGACGTCACGAGTGGAGTTGAGTTGTTTTTCTCCTGCTGGTTGAGTTGAGTTGTTTACCTCCTGCTGGTTGAGATGTTTTCCTCCTGCTGGTTGAGTGGTTTACCTCCTGCTGGTTGAGTTGTTTTACTCCTGCTGGTTGAGTGGTTTCCCTTCTGGATGGTTGAGTTGTTTACTTCCTGGATGTGATGTCTGCTATTAGTTTCGTTTTTATTTTCGTGAAAGGTTACGAGGGTATTTCTTTACAGGGTGGCAACACTGAATTTCTTTTCACGGAATGGCAACGGGTTTTTTAGTTTCGGTATGGGACTTAGAATTTTTCGCAGAATTGTACAATTTGGTTTTAATTTATTTTAGTTAATTTTATTTAATTATTAATTGATTAATTAATTTTAGTGCTGCCATCTTGTGTTATGTTTAGGAACTACCTTTTTAGTTTTGGAATGGGACTTAGAATCTTTTAGAGCTTGGAACTGATTTTAATGATTTATTAAATTACTGAATTTTAGTTAATTAACGTTAGTGCTGCCATCTATTATTGAATTTTAGAAATAATTTATGGACTTGGATTTCTTTTTAAAAATTATTTTATTTCTACTTGTAGCAGTGGGTTTCGAACCCCGCACCAATGGGTCCGTAGTCCGAAGCCCTATCGACCTGGCTAGTCGGGGCCCGACTTAATATCGCTAAAGATTGAAGTGTTTTTTAGTTTCGGAATGGGAAAAATTTTCGCTGATAACATGCGGACTTGTGATTTTTTTTCTAGAAAGTGCACGTGGGAACGAGTGTAAAACGAGTTGCAGGTAATTAGTAAATAATTATTGTCATTTTTTCTCGAGAGTTACACATGGTAACGAGTGTGTATTGGTAAATTAAATAGCTTAATTAAGACAACAGACAACTAGTTATTCCTGAGTATGAATGAAAAACCACGTGACAGTCTTCATGCGCAGAATTAATTAATTAACTATAGTTCATTAATTAATAAGTGCGATTGAATCTGTACGTTACTCGACTTGATACATTTTTTCCCCCACGTGGCTATCTTTATTGCGTGAATTAATTAAAAGTATTGAATTAATTAACCTCTTTGATTTATTATTAATGCAACATTGAAATTAATTAAACCAATTACCGTGTTAGCATATTAATAATCTGTATTAAGAGTGATAATTAATTAATGTGGTGTATTTCCTATCTAATATAATTTATGTTATTATTAATACTTATAAAACCGATAAGTCCGAAGTAACACGTGTTTTTGATATTGCATCATCTGCTTGTTGTAACGCGTTCCCAACATGTTGGTTCGAAACCCCTTCAGGGGGTGGTCTGTTGACGTCACTGTCTGCTTGGAGGCGTGGCTACCGACTGCGCTGGCCAATCGCGGAGGGGATTTTGTTAGACGGAAGGGTTGAGTTGGTTTTCTTTTAATATATGGAGTGAATGGCAACAGTGCGAGTGGGAAAAATTTTACATTCCGAGATTGGCAACACCCTGTGTATCTCAGTTGCTCGTGTTTATTTGGTGTGTGTTGCTGTTGATAGGACGCGTGTATTTTGATATAACACTTCTTAAGTTTTTAGTTAGAATATACAGTGCTTATAAAAGAATGAAGCGTTTTGGTGATAATTCGAAATCAGGAATGAATAAAAAAGTGCATTTTGGATATAAAGCGACTGTACCAAGTGTTGAAGAAAATCATCTTCAAAAATCTGCAAAAGTGAAGTTAAACAACGACGGTTCTGAACTGTTTTCGATGGAAACTTTACCAACGCGTGTGATGCATATCGGCGGGGATCATTTTGTAACCGTTTCGTTTTTTATTGGTCATACACGTGTACACCTAAGGAAATACTTGACCGATGAAGATGGGTTTCTGCATCCCACGAAAGAAGGAGTATCCTTATCTCCTTCCGTTTGGCATTCCTTTAAACAAAGAGTGGAACAATTTAGTGAACAACAGCCTTTAGTGATCGACAAAGACTTGCTAGTGTGTCGCGAGGTGAAAGAAAGACAAGAAGTATGTGGATATGTCTTCCAAAGAATGTTCCAGCGTAAGAATCTTCTGTTTGAATTTCTACCGGAAGGTATTGTGCTTTCACCGACTGAGATGAGACATCTGAAAGAAATCATGCCACAGGTGAGCACTAAGCTTAAGGAATGTTTAATTAAAGATACGCTTGCATATTATGTAAGCAGCGAAATTAAGCCAGCCGACAACAAAGACTCTGACCCACACATGCATGATGACTACTATGATTTCACGAAACTCACAGACTTATTATCTCAATGTATAAACAATGTGCTATTGGTAAAAGTAAAAGAACTGTTTAAGTGTTTTGCGTGTGAAGAAAGTTATACAATGTCCGATCTTCACGAATGTGTTTCGATGAGTTCTGAAGAAAAGTACGAACGTTTTTTTGA
Organism: Cheiracanthium punctorium; assembly: GCA_038373885.1. Lineage (NCBI taxonomy): Eukaryota > Metazoa > Arthropoda > Arachnida > Araneae > Cheiracanthiidae > Cheiracanthium > Cheiracanthium punctorium. The sequence goes on along the minus strand of JAWZYV010018251.1, from coordinate 16,890 downwards.
TGTGTCATTTTATAAACTAGATTGGCGACATATTGCGAAAAACTTTTATGATGCCTACAAGAACTGTGACAATCAATCGGACTTATCTGATTTTTTCTTTACCTTAAATGTAGAAGAATTGTTCCAAAAAATTAGAAATATGTTTATTGCTGAAAATGAAAAAATGTACAATAACTATGTATGGTGAAGCTGTACTAAATATATTTATTGTAAATTTAGTGTAATAAACTGTTTTGTTAATTAATTTATGGTTTGTGTGTGTGTTCTTTTCATATTTTTGGTATTTCTTGTTTACAATATTTTAAAATATCTTTGGGGGGAGAATGTAGCAGAACTTTTATTTTACAGATTCGCGTGATGAACTTGGTACAAAACATTTATGCTACAGGTACGGTTATAAAACTTTACTGCTATGCCTCGCTTCTGGTATATAAAGGAGCTTCGTAAAGGTAAGTGACTCATTTTGTATATTTATTTTGCCTGATAGACATTAAGTTTAAAAATGTCAAAAGAACTCCATAAGTTGTATAGTAAACCAGATTTACCCGGAAGTTTTGGAGGCGTAAATACATTACACCGTATTTTAAAAGGTAAAATTAAATCGAAGGATATTAAAAAATGGTTACGAACAAAAGATTCTTATACTTTGCATAAGACTGTGAGACATAAATTTCCTAGGAATAGAGTGATTGTTGGAGGTTTAAACGAACAGTTTCAAGCTGATTTAGCCGACATGCAATCCTTGGCCTCTTTCAACGACAATTACAAGTACATTCTCACTTGTATCGATATTCTAAGTAAATATGCATTTGCAATAGCCCTGAAAGATAAAAAGTCTCAAACGATTGTGGACGCCTTTAAAAAAATATTTTCGGAGCGCAAACCCCAGTCATTACAGACAGATGCCGGTACGGAATTCACGAACAGACTTGTACAAAATCTCTTGAGAAAGGAAAAAGTTGATTTTTTTACAACCCATAATTCTACCAAAGCCTCAGTTGTTGAGAGATTTAATCGAACTCTTAAAACGAAAATGTACAAGTACTTTACTGAAATGAATACAAAACGTTACATCGATGTACTCGATAAGTTAGTATATAGTTACAATCACACATGGCATCGCAGCATCAAAACAGAACCTGCTTCAGTAACCGTAAGCAATCAGGATCAAGTATGGCGAACCCTTTACGAAAAATCTTCCTTTCATCCTCTTAGACCCCATTTTAAAATAGGAGACACGGTCCGTATAAGCAAATCGAAAATGCGTTTTGAAAAAGGATACGAACAAAACTGGACCCGAGAAATTTTTACTATTCATAAAATTATAAAGCGGAATCCTGTCGTGTATCAGTTAAAAGATTTGAAGGGAGAAATAATCGAAGGTACATTTTACAAAGAAGAACTTCAGAAAATAACAGATTCTGGGTATTATCCGGTCGAAAAAGTACTCAAAACGAGAAAGCGCAATGGCAAAACAGAATACTTTGTCAAATTCTTAGGCTATCCTGAAAAGTTTAACGATTGGGTAACCGATGTAAAACGGATATAAATAGGAACGCAGCATTACATTAGTGAACACTTACAGAGATGTCTTTCTACGTGACGCTCATCAGCGATAGCTCTATGCAATATTTTGAAAACAATCGTACTTCTCAGTTTACAACTCAGTTACCACTGCCTATTGATTTGAATGGAGAATGGGAACTAGGTCTCGTCAACATTATCTATCCTCATAGTTGGTACAATGTGACATCCGTTAACAATTTATTCGGCTTCGATTTGGGAGACGGAAAAGAAAACGGACGAAGAATTCCCCCTGGATGTTATGAAACTGTACCCGACTTGTTAAAAGCTATGACTTTGTCTTCTCACAAAAATAAAATTGAATTTTCTTACCATGCCGTCACGAAAAGAGTGACGATTAAAACGAAGGAAGGTTGTAAGGTAATACTTCACGAAGGAATTGCTGAACTGCTTGGTTTTCAACCAGGCGTCTACAGCGGGGTGGTCCAGAGTCCTTTTGTGGCAGATCCTAATGCGGCTTTTCCCTTTATGTACGTGTACTGCGACCTCGTAGAACCTCAAGTCGTGGGTGATATACATGCACCTCTCTTAAAAATTGTGAAAGTAGAAGGAAAAGACGGTGAAGTCATCAACGTTCATTACACGCGTCCTTTTTACTTACCTGTTATACGACAACATTTTCAGACGATACAAATTGATTTACGGCTGCATTCTGGACTGTTGGTACCTTTCGAAAGAGGGAAAGTGATACTCGTGCTGCATTTCCGTCTACGCCAAATTCTATAAAAAGGTGATACCTATTGAACAAACGTCATTTTTGTTGTGTGTGCCTTATAAGCAGTATCAAGATGTTGGTGCCTTATACATGTTGTACGAAAAAATTTGAAGATTATTATACGGCGCAAGCTGGAAATGGATTACCTTATTATCAAGGAACAGTTTTACAGAAAGGATATGGTATAGGTGGATTTTTTGCCAAGCTTTTTCGCAGTGCCTTACCGTTTTTAAAAAGCGGGGCGAAAGCCGTAGGAAAAGAAGCTTTACGAACAGGAACAATGGTTGCCAATGATGTGTTGTCTGGTGAAAATTTGAAAACTTCTCTGAAAACAAGAAGTAAAGAAGCGGGTAAAACGCTGGCTAGAAAAGCTGTGAAAAAAGCCGACGAGATGATTGGTCACGGAAAGTTTAAAAGGAAGCGCAAAACACCGAGAAGTATCATTCGCTCTAAAGTCAGAAAGGTGAAAGGACGAGATATTTTTGATCCGTGATGGCTTTTCTTTTAAAAGATTCTCCAGAATGCGCCAAGTCTGAATTGGAATTGTTCACCTTGCCGCCTACTCAAACAGTCATAGAAAAAGGTCAATGGGTTGAATTTCATCCACTCTCCAGCGTATCCTCTGGAAGCCCTGTAGAATTTCATATTTCAGGAAGCGGAGAAGAATATTTGGATTTATCGCAGACTCAATTGTATGTGAAAGTCAAAATTTTGAAAGCGGACGGGAACCCTCTCGCAAAAGACAGTAAAGTGGGACCCGTCAACCTATTTCTGCATTCGATGTTTTCGCAAGTGGACATTAGTCTAAACGAAAGACTCGTTTCATCGAGTGATAACACGTACCCTTATCGAGCCATGATTGAAACATTACTCAATCACGGTTACGATGCTAAAACTTCACAGCTCTCGTCGGAATTATTCTTCAAAGATACGGCAGGTCGCATGAACGTGTACGATACGACTGATAAGAATCCTAAGGAAGGATTTAACAAACGAGCAGAAATGTTCGCGCTCAGTAAATCAGTCGATATGATCGGCCGTTTGCATTTGGATATGTTTCATCAAGAAAGACTTCTTCTGAACATGGTGGATATGAAAATTAAACTCATACGGAGTAAACCTGAATTTTGCCTGTTGGGTGACGGAGAGTTTAAAGTCGACTTAGAGTACGCTTCGCTGTTTGTGAGAAAAGTGAGAGTTTCTCCCGGAGTTGTTCTTGGCCATGCTAAAAGTTTAGAAAAAACAACCGCAAAATATCCGATCAATCGAGTAATTTGTAAAACTTACTCTGTTCCATCAGGAAACATGAGCTTTGTCCAAGATAACATCTTTAACGGACAAATGCCTAATCGTCTCGTCATCGCCTGTGTTGATAATGACGCATTTAACGGCAACTACCAAAAATCACCTTTTGATTTTAAACATTGTAATATTAATTTTATCGGCGCCTATGTAGACGGGCAACCTACTCCACATAATCCTCTGCAACCTAATTTTTCTAACAACCATTTTGTTAGAGCTTACCAGAATTTATTTACAAATGCGGAAGACCGAGGTTTATACCTATCAAGAACAGAATATTCAGAGGGTTATTCGCTATTCCGCTTTGATTTATCGCCTGATCTGTGCGACGGTTCTCATTTAAACCTAATACGTCACAGCAATTTAAGATTAGAAATAAAATTTGCCTCCCCCTTGGCACAAACCGTTTCGTTATTAGTGTATGCTGAGTTTGAAAATTTGATAGAAATCAACAAAGCCCGAAATATCCTGTACGATTTTGGAAACTGATGAATTCGTCACAAATTGACAGAATTCTATCGAGGGATCCTTACACCTCAAGATACTATGGTGGTGTTTTTCCTTCGGATAAGATACCTGTTATTAAAAACTTTCCTGCGGCAATGGTGGTCAATACTGACAAACATCATGAAAGCGGTACTCATTGGCTAGCTATATTCATGCCAGACGAAAAGAGTCTTGAATTCTTCGATTCCTACGGAATGCCTCCGGAAGCTTACGGTGAAGATATTACAGAGTTTGTGAAACAACATCAACATGTTTACTGGAATCAAGTTCAACTTCAAAGCTTAACATCTAATGTATGTGGACATTATTGTATTTATTTTATTGTAAAACGGTCTCAAGGCTTAAGTATGTCACTTATTTTGTCTCAACTAGCTGGAAAAAAGAATGATTTTCAAATGTTTCAGTTTGTTAAGAAACGATATGGTGTAACTATGATTTTTAAACATTAATAAAGATAATTTATTTTATAAGAAGTCTCATTTCTTTCTTAGTGTGTGTGTGTGTGTGTTTGTACATTATTTGGAATATATATATATATATATATATATAATTTTTCTTTTTTGTCTTGTAAAAAAGAGTATAAAAGTCGAAAGTTAATTTTAAAAATTTCATTTCAAGAATGGAACTCATAAAGTTAGTTCATCCGAGCACTTGTCTCCTGTCCGGACCAACAGGGTCCGGGAAAACGGTGTTTGTTAAAAAACTAATAGAACACAAAATGTTTGAACCTATGCCGACCAATATCGTTTACTGTTATGGAAGTTATCAGCGACTTTTTAATTCCATGAAAGGTGTTCGTTTTGAAGAAGGACTGTCTTCCGACCTTAATACTTTGCAAAATGCCCTCATCATTATTGACGATCTCATGACTGAATTAGCGGGCGATACGCGACTAAGCAATCTTTTTACGAAAGGAAGTCATCACCGAAATCTGTCTGTCATTTTTATCACCCAAAACCTTTTTCAGCAGGGTAAACAAATGCGTAACGTTCATTTAAATTCTCATTACTTAGTTCTATATAAAAACCCCAGAGACAAAAGCCAAGTGATGCATTTGGCGAGACAAATGTTACCAGGAAAAACTAAGAGTTTTCAAGAAATCTTTCAAGACGCAACAAGTCCTGCTTACGGGTATCTGTTCATCGACTTGCGTCCCGAGACAGATGAGCGTTTGCGCATGCGTACGGGTATATTCCCCAGAGATAAACACTATGTGTATGAGCCACGATAGTCATTTGCTTATCAGGTTTGGTGCGAGTAGCATGTCCTCCGCAGTAGTAGAATTCGAGGGGTTCCAGCTGGAACCCGACATTTTCATCGTGAAAGAATTGGCTTTCTACGACGTCGATCACGGCTATCATGGTCGGTGGACATTTCTTCCTCCCTCTTCTTGGGAACATTTATCGAAAAAACATAAAAAAACATTCTCGTGGTTAACTCATCATTGTCATCGACTCGCCTGGGACAGTGGTAACCTACCCTATGTTAATCTGAATGATATTTTAACATTTTTGTTTTCTACCTATTCTAATATTTATGTCAAAGGCTTAGAAAAAACCAAGTTTTTCGAAAAGGTGTCTGGACGTAAAATTGTGGATCTGAATGCTTTGAAGTGTCCTAAAATTCAAACGCTCAATCATGTAGCACTGGACTGCCCTGATCATCCATCTTATTATCACCACTGTGCTTTAGCAAAAGCAGCGGCTTATGGGGCCTATATAAAGGAAAATAGCACTTGCGCCAGTCATTATTCGTCGGGAGGATGTCAAGCGTAGAACACCTCAAGCTTTTAGGCAAGTCTAAAAGTAAAGCAGCTTTGTTACGTAAATGCCCTAACAGTCTCATCAAATGTGTTTGTGAATGTGCTTTGAATCTTTTAAAAGGGAACGTACCTATATCTAAACGACAGAAAAATAAACTTTCAACCTATAAAAGGACTTTGCGACGCCTGGCAGATAAGAAAATACCTTTGTTCAAAAAAAGACGCCTTCTCGTGCAAAAGGGAGACGGTTTTTTATCCATTCTGATCCCTGCTGCTGTCAGTCTTTTATCAACCATCATCCATGGAACACGCTAAGAAATACGCTCTCGTACCAGTAGATCGTATGCACCAATTTGAAGAAGAACATTTGAGCGAATTGGATACACAGATTCGGCATATCTTGAAAAGTAAAATGAATGAAAATGAAAAAGCTAAATTATATATTCAAGCACTGCAAAAATATGCAACGTTTCCGAATGCCAACTCGGTTAAACCTATGAAAAAAAAAAGTGCTGATGAGGAAATGCCCTCTAATTCTACACAAGAAAATATTTTGGATATAGAAGGTGATGTATTGAAAACGGTTCCTGTGAAACATAAAAAAACAGCACAGAATATACTAAACTTTTTAGAACAGAACAAAATTTCATGGACTCCAAATAAAGAACTCAAGTTAGAAGAAGACGTCATACCTGGTTCTGACATCGTCGAACTCATCAATTTTCTCTTAAGAAACAGAATGAAACGACCCGCTGCTTTCGATCAGTTTCAAGACAGGCTGAATACTATTAACTTTCCTCCAGAATTTGTGAAAAATACTTATTTATCAGGTGCCAAGAAAATGTATGCAAGGCCAAAAGCTGCTAAAAGAAAAGTACAAAAGACTGTCAAAGACAAAATTGTAACTCCAAAACAATGGTTAACACTGTAAGCAGGACCTGTAATTCTGGAAATTGTAAAAAAAAAAAAAAAAATCATACTTGTACATTTTCTGAAAGATAAATAAAAATTATTGTAACTTGCACTAGTATGTTGAGATTAAATAAAAGTAATTATTTTTTAAAAATATTTGTGTTTGTTTACTTACTTACTTCTCTCGCATGTTCATTTCTAAACAAAATAAAGAACAATAATAATAAATAAAACTGAAAAAAGGCTGTTGGTTTCCCCACTACTCGTTTGGAGTACAACAGTCAGCGCGTTATCTCCTTTAAGGCGAGATTCCCCTGGAGGCCTATTTTCCTTTTTATACATGCAACTATAAAAAAAATAATTAAAATCCGTACGGTAAAGTTGAAAAATCGTCCAGAAGAATACGTTTGTCGTATATCATCCTGTACAATTTTGTTTCTGGTTTATTAACCACTTTTCTCTTCTTGGCATCACGACAGATTTTTTTCTCATTACACAAAGCAATGGAATGTGTAGAGTCCTTGTTGCAAACCATTTTTTTCATTGCGCCAAAATTTAAAAGCTGAATATTACGGAAGTTTAGAGTAAACCCTCTAACTTTGCAGCATGTATTACCGTTCGTTGTTTCATACGCATAATTTTTGGGCCCAGCTACAAATAAAGAAAGGAAGAGAAGAGTAAATATATATATATATATATATATATATTTACATGTTATTTACTTTAAAATATCAAGAGTTTAAATTACCTGATACAAATGTTTTTATCGTGTCACCGTTCAACTCATCGGTGAATTCTCCTAAGAAATTCCCCAGGGGTGGATCGTTTATTCCGTCAGAGGCGTATATTATGCTGTCAGTATCGTGATACAGAACAGAATGTCCTAGTTTTTCCATTTCGGAATATAATTTCAATCTCGCCCATGCAGTTGTAAACGATGCTATAAAAACATTTGTTGAAGTATCTTGCCGAACAAACTCGTTCACATAATTCCAATGAACAGCAACCAATTCATCCGTAGGGAAATATATATCTTTGATCTAAAGAAGAAAAATATATACAGGTTCGATAAGACAAACTACAATTGTAATACTTATTTATACATATTAAAAAACAGCTGTTTACTTACTAATTTAGTAGAATCCGACATCATTTTATTAAAGTTCGGCACTGAATCGATATAAGACACTTGAGATTTGTTCAAGTTCATACCCCATCTGTAAATAAAATTTCAAACATGTTAAAAACGAACACACACACACACACACACTGAAAAAAAGAAACATATAAAAGTAAATATACCTTCCCCAAAAACTATTTAGTGCTAGTTTTGCTACTTGTCGTCTACCAGGGTTTTTCTTAATGTTCTCTGGATTAAGTTGCACATTTTCTCTAGCGTAATAATTTTTAACATACAGGTCTTTACTATCCACAGTATCACACCCACTAGGCCAACCGGAAGCTTCTTGCTTAATTTTTAAAAATAAGTCGATATACGAGCGAAACAATTTATTTGATGTTCTTGTAAAGTGATAAACTTCATATATCTGAAAGAAAAAGTGAAGAGTTAATAAAATGTATCCTTAAAGCCATTAAAAGATAATGACACAAATAAACAAAATTGGTAATATAAAATTTTTAGTTTACTTACATTAGTGATCTGGTAACCCTTTTCAACAGCCTTTTTTACCTCCTCGGTAACCCATGTTCCAATTAAGCAGCGTTCTTCTTTTGAATGTCTGCAGTCTGATTGCATAGTTTCGCAGCAAACGCGACAGAGTGGAAACATGAGTTTTCCTTGGGTTCGGTAAGGTAGTACCGGAAGATGCAGTCCTCGGGGAGGTAGTACCTTGCATTTTATCAGTCCAAAATATTGACTCAGATCTCCGAAATTCTTAGTTATGATTTCAGGGTGGCCTACGGGATACTGGCAGTATTTGTTTACCTTTAAAAACAATAATAAAATGTAAATTATATACATGCGTATAAATTAAGATTTAATTGAAATAACACGGAAAAAACTTACCCAAGGGTATAAGGATGTAAAGTCCACGTATTTTGTCACCCCTTCATAAAATAATCTTATGGCGTTTGTTCTTCCACCGAAGAACGAATCCCTAGGATTTAACCTATCTTGAAGATCGTGTGTCTTCAAAAATAGTTTAAGTGGTTCTAATTCCTTCTTATCTTTTAAGAAGTCGTGTTCCCACTTCTCCACAACTGTAAATCCCAGAGATTCAAATTTCCTGGTGGTTTCTTGCGTTTTTTTATAGAGGTTAGCCATCGTTATTCCATTAATTGGATTTTTCTTATCACCATCATAACAGACAGGACACCCATGAAATAAACAACCCTGTAAATAAAATAAATGTAACTATATCTAACATTTATTCGTTAAAATGTAAATGCAAACAACAAACGACTTCTTTTACTACTACAGAAAATTAAAAAAAAAACTCACATGATACTGAAAGATTGTTTTGTTAGCTTCACAGTATCCATCCACTGAAACGTTCGCTATTTTTTTTTCACCAAGACCGTTTAATGCGTGAAGTATGCAAACACCGTCTTTTTCTGAAGTAAAATCTAGCCATCTGATTGCATCTGCACTATATCTGGTAGAATTCACATACCCGTGAACTGGTACCATCGCAATCGTGTTTGTTTGGATATGGCTAGACCTGTATACGGCCATGCAAGCAGCAGCAATTGTAATGTAACTAAAAAAAAAAAGAGTAAAAACAGTTAAGCGATAGAAAGACGAATTTATGCATTTAGCAACATTCCAAATACTTTGACATGTATTACCAAAAGGGGTCCACTCCACAAATTTCAATGAACTGCTTCCTGAATTCAAGACAGCATCTTCGCAGAATATCCACATCCGATCTAATTAACATTTTAAGAATCAAATTAACATTTCATATAAGCAATCAACATATATAATAATTTTAAAATATAAATATTGAAAGAAATTGTACCTGCAATAAGCTGTCATTTCCTCTTTAAAATCGAAGTTATCTCTCGCGTGAAGAGTGTACCATGACAGAAAGGCTTCACGTGCAGAAGCTGACATTGTGTCGGGGCTATAATATTTGGCTTCAGGAATAGGTCCGACGTAATTCTGGTTTTTCCGAACATTAAAAAAATGCGGGAAATAACCTTTCTTCAGCTCGTCCATTCCAAAACAGCCAGGAAGTTTTGAGAGAGCCATTGGTAGGAAATTGAAAGAATCAATGATTCTTATATTTACTGTTTTATGTGTAATACACATAACTTTTGAACCACATGGAATGATATCAGGAGTCACTCCCTGTTGCAGAAGCCATCCCAGTAAAAACTGACCGTCGAACCTAATAATAGAAATGATAATTAAATAAAATAAAGAATCTTACATATAACATACACATCTAGAAATTTATTTTCAACTGTATATAATGTAAAAGTGTTTACCCCTTCATATTGTGGGCGATCGCGGTATACCCTTTGTGCTTTGCTGAGAATAACCAACTACAGAAGTCTGCACAGGCTGTATATCCATCAAATATCTGTTCTTCTCCACTTGCATACTGGGCTAGAGCAAAGTTCACAATATGCTCTCCGCTTTCTTGATCTGTCTCAAAATCAAAAAAGATGAGACGTTCTGATGGCTTCTTGGCCTCCACGGTTTCCAGAAAACAGTAATGCTTGTCGGGTTCAACAAACTCGTGGCAGGAAGGACAGCGATTGGTCCCACATTTATGTTGACCTCTTGGGCAATCTCGTCGCTTGATAACTTTACAACATTTCTGGCATTGGTATATCTTAAAAAAATAAAATAAATAAACAAAATATATATATTAATATAAATAATAAAATGAATTTATATATTTTTTTCTTAAAACAAGACTCACCAGATCACACAAAGACAATACTGTAATGCCAGACTTGGATTTATGGTGTGTAAAACAATCACTGGAATTGCATAAGCGATCGCAATCTCCACAACGCTGAGGCTCACCAGGTCTACAATCAGCTCTTTGACACACGTTACACGCTTTTGAACAAAAATGTGATTCTATATGATCAAACGATTTCTCGCATTTCTCACAGTAAAAATTCGCACCGTAAAAACCCTTGAGGCTTTTTATAACATCATAGTGTTCACCATGCAGCCACAGGTTAATTCTCCGTGGTCTATTTCGTCCTTTGTATGATACCTAACAATATCAAGATAATATTTAAAAAAATAAAAAACATGTCATTATAAAATCACTATAAATTCAAAAACTATAGATAAATAAATCATTACCTTATTTAAATTGTTCGTTGAAAAGACCACTATTTGAACGTCAAGATGTTCTTCAAAAACCGAAATATCGGCATACGTACAATGCCTGAGTGGAATGCCTGCTTCTCGATGTAGCTCTTTTGCTCGATTCAAAAGTGCCGGTCTTCTCCTATCTCGCAATGCATTTATTTCTTTCTTATTTTTTTCCAGATGTGCTAAAGCATATAAAATGGCTTTAGCGCAGCACAAGCCTTCATCATCATCATCATCAGGTATGGTTAAGATAGATGTCTTCTTGAGTCTGTCTATCTCGACGTTTATAACTCTACGATTACGTGCGCCGCCAATATCTCTCCGAATTCTTACAATGTCGGCAGTGAATCCTTCGTCCATTTTTATTTCGTCTTTAGATTGAAAAACCTTCATCGCTGTTGACAATAATTTTTCAACCGTCAAATCAGACACGGCCATTAAAGCCGTGGAAATGGGTTTATCAAGCCCCAAAGCTTGAATACAAATTCTGATCAAATCCGTAGGTCTTAGATCTTCTGTACTACGCTCTATTAGAATCTTGAACATCTCTTGTAAGTACTCTGATGTTGCTGCCAAAGGAGACACATTTTTTATCACATCCGATGGAAGCTTGTCACAATCAATACGAGCACGAAGAATAATTTCTTCCCCTTGATATTTTTTGTTTCTTCGTCGACTCCTTTCCTCTATAACTATAGCATTTTCAAACTGAAATGAAATACGTGTTTGGGTAAACGAAAAGTGATAAAACTTAAAATCGTTCAAAGAAGAAATATGCTGCAAAGCCAATTAAATTTAAACAATAAGCAAAAATACGCACTTCCCAACCTGAACCATGTTGTTCATACGTATTCAACGTCTCAAAATTGGTTTCCATACGTTCAGCTGGACAATCTTGCGAGTATACATGTGGAAACTAAAAATTAATAAAATAAAAATTCATATAAATATCGTGCATTTTCGTGATGAAATTGAATGTTGAAAAATTTAAATTTATGAACTTTCTTACAGAATCATCGTCATCAACATGATGGTGTGAGGAATTAGGGACTTCACAACAAACTTGCGAGTACGCCATAGGAAACTATTTAAAAAAATACCTATAAATATCGTACATTTTATACATAAAAGTTAAATTAAAAAATAAATGTATTAAATTTCTTACAGAATCATCCTCAAATAGATCAACAGGATTGCGTTCTCCACATCGTACTTGAGAGTACGCCCTAGGAAACTAATAAAAATAGCAAAAACAAAATTATTAATGCAATTTTGAAGCAACATAAATTTATGTGTAAAAATAAATAAATAAATAACATTCTTACAGAGTCATCATCATCATCGGAATTTTCAAAAGAAGAATTGTGCACTCTGGAAGGACCAGGCGTATTCTAAACACGTATGAATACATAAATTAGTGTACATATAATAATTCAAATAATTTACTTTAAAAAATAATGATAGAAATAAAATTTATAAATTAATAATAACGATTAACACTCATCGAAAAAAAGTTCACGTGGTAAACACTTAATAATGTTTAAAAATAGCTTACTATAATTAGTGCACATTAAATTTCATAAATTACTAAAAATTTATTATATAAATGAATACACAGCACTTTTAACTTCATATTAATAACTAAAACACAGTAAACCCTTTTCAAAACAGTTAAAAACGCACATGGTTAATACAAAACACAATAGTTTAAAAACTTGATTTAAGAAATATTCTAACAGTTGTAATGTAATTTTAATCATAACTTAACTTTTTAGTAATAATAGCAACAACAATAATAATCAAGTACTCACCCATTCATAATTATCTGCTAGTCGTTTGCGTGAAGACATCTTTAGAAAATTACCACGTTACAAGAAACACAGTCCAACACTCGTCAAATAAACAAGAGCAACTGACGATGAACACTGTTGCCAATCTCAAAATGTAAAATTTTTCCCACTCGCACTGTTGCCATTCACTCCAAATATTACAAGAAAACCAACTTAACCCTTCCGTCTAACATAATCCCCTCCGCGATTGGCCAGCGCAGTCGGTAACCACGCCTCCAACCAGACAGTGACGTCAGCAGACCACCCCCTGAAGGGGGTTTCGAACCAACATGTTGGGAACGCGTTACAACAAGCAGATGATGCAATATCAAAAACACGTGTTACTTCGGACTTATCGATTTTATAAGTATTAATAATAACATAAATTATATTAGATAGGAAATACACCACATTAATTAATTATCACTCTTAATACAGATTATTAATATGCTAACACGGTAATTGGTTTAATTAATTTCAATGTTGCATTAATAATAAATCAAAGAGGTTAATTAATTCAATACTTTTAATTAATTCACGCAATAAAGATAGCCACGTGGGGGAAAAAATGTATCAAGTCGAGTAACGTACAGATTCAATCGCACTTATTAATTAATGAACTATAGTTAATTAATTAATTCTGCGCATGAAGACTGTCACGTGGTTTTTCATTCATACTCAGGAATAACTAGTTGTCTGTTGTCTTAATTAAGCTATTTAATTTACCAATACACACTCGTTACCATGTGTAACTCTCGAGAAAAAATGACAATAATTATTTACTAATTACCTGCAACTCGTTTTACACTCGTTCCCACGTGCACTTTCTAGAAAAAAAATCACAAGTCCGCATGTTATCAGCGAAAATTTTTCCCATTCCGAAACTAAAAAACACTTCAATCTTTAGCGATATTAAGTCGGGCCCCGACTAGCCAGGTCGATAGGGCTTCGGACTACGGACCCATTGGTGCGGGGTTCGAAACCCACTGCTACAAGTAGAAATAAAATAATTTTTAAAAAGAAATCCAAGTCCATAAATTATTTCTAAAATTCAATAATAGATGGCAGCACTAACGTTAATTAACTAAAATTCAGTAATTTAATAAATCATTAAAATCAGTTCCAAGCTCTAAAAGATTCTAAGTCCCATTCCAAAACTAAAAAGGTAGTTCCTAAACATAACACAAGATGGCAGCACTAAAATTAATTAATCAATTAATAATTAAATAAAATTAACTAAAATAAATTAAAACCAAATTGTACAATTCTGCGAAAAATTCTAAGTCCCATACCGAAACTAAAAAACCCGTTGCCATTCCGTGAAAAGAAATTCAGTGTTGCCACCCTGTAAAGAAATACCCTCGTAACCTTTCACGAAAATAAAAACGAAACTAATAGCAGACACCACATCCAGGAAGTAAACAACTCAACCATCCAGAAGGGAAACCACTCAACCAGCAGGAGGTAAACCACTCAACCAGCAGGAGGTAAACAACTCAACTCAACCAGCAGGAGAAAAACAACTCAACTCCACTCGTGACGTCACTTCCGGCCACGCCCCCTATGACGTCATAGCCACGCCCCCTTGATGACGTCACTTCCGCCGCACCAGCACCTGCGCTTACTACTGTCATCAACTCTAGGGTCCTTTGCACTTAAAATAGGTTCATGAGAGTATATAGGAGGAAACTAAAATATAAATAAAGCATGTAAAACATCAGACCTTATTTAAGGGGGGGGGATGAATGTAGAAAATAAAAGTATGGGGATTTCTTACAAAATCATCGTCAAAGAGTTTTATGAAAAGGGCTCATCAATGTGTACTTGCAGACCTCGCAGTCGGTCCTATTGTTTAAAGATTCCTACCTTCCTCAAAGCTTTATTTATATAGCCTAGTATTTTAATGGTTTGATAGGCGAAACCTTAACATCTAAAACGAACATTTAACAACTGTTGAAGCAGCAGAACATTTTACTCTATTATTTATAGAGGTAGGAATTTTAAAAAAAAATAGGACCGACTGTGAGGCCTAGTACTTGCGAGTAGCACCAAGAAAAGATAAAGGTAATTGACTTTCTTACAGTATCATCATCCAAATATTCAATATCAGTAGAATCATCTCTTCTTCTGGAAGGACCAGGCTTATTCTAAAATAGGCATAAATAAAAAAAATGTTAATATGCATTTATATCTTAGTTAATACTTTTTTCAAAAACGAATGGGAAGGAAACACGCAGTAAGCACAAAAAATTAAAATAAATGGAATTTTTTAAAAAATATTTTTTAAAAACCTCATAATTATAATTAATTTATAATGACTTAAATTAATCCTAACTAATATTATAAATGCGAAAGAGTGATTGTGACGTTTTCACGCCTTAATTGCTGAATCGATTATGATGAATTTTGGTATAGAGATGATGGGACCCTGGAGACGCCTATTAGCTACTTAGAATTTTAATTATTAATTAAAAACCTTTTTTACACTGCCATGCTTGGCGAGTTTCGCCCTTATAAAAATTATTCATGTTTTGAACTAACAGAAATGCTATTACTTCAGTGAAGAATTGCGTGCATTTGAAAAACATGAAATGCCACGGAAATTATGCCAGCTTTACCCCAAATCTATCTATCTATAATAAAAATGAATGTTCTCCAGATAAATCTACAACACGCAGAGCTTTTCAAAATATGAGCATATGATTTCGATAATGCGCACCTGAGGCTCAGAATTTTGAAATTTTAATTACTTTTTTAGCTATTAATTAAAAGCCTTTTTTAGGTGGTCATGCTTGGCGAGTTTCACCCTCACAAAATTATTTATGCTTTGAAATAATGCAGAAATTCTATTAGCAGAATTGCTTGCAATTGAAGAACATGAAATGGCATAGAAAATATGTTAGTTTTCGCCAAATTAAAAAGCATAAGATAGAAAAGTACGAATGTGTTTCTTAAAGTTCATAAATTTCCAAATTCTACCAATGATATAAATCAGAGGTTTTCAAATTGTGTGCCGCAGCACCCTGGGATTCCGAAGCGTACGCCAGGGGTGCTGTGGAGATAATCGAGAAAGCCTAAGTTCTGGCCCTGGAGGATTATAATAAAAAAATTTCATCTAAACCGGTATCCCACAAAAAAGGTTGGCCAAGCCGATTACCAAGTGGACGAAAACAGAAAATACTTCAGTGTCCAGTCTCCTTTACAGGAACTCCCTGAGATTAGGGGAGGGATGAGCCAAAATGCTATAGTCCTTTCCCAAGAGAGTAATTTCTTGATAGTTAGCCCTTATAAACAGGACCGTCACTAGTGGGTGTGCAGATTGTGCACCGCACAGGCGTCAAGGTAAAAGGGGCGACTAAAGAGTTTAGCGAAAAATGAACATTAAAAAAAAATCAAAAATATAAACTTTTTTGTTTAAGTTTATATTGCAGACACCTAGGTAAGGGCTTTCCCCGCTACAATGTTTTGGCAAACTTAAGTCTTTTATTGTTTAGGCTTCCATCTTACAAGTTCTTGTATACAGTACTGCTTTGTTAGCATCCTTTCTCTCCCCCCCCCATTGTTTGTTTATGTGATCATGACAATGCTACGCTAGGGAAATCTGCCAAGGATAGGGGATGCCTTGGTAGAATGACTTTCTAAGGGGTTCTAACGCGTATTCACGTTACATCTGGAGAAAACCTACTGAAACTCCAAACTTGGATCGACAGTCGCACGATGGGACCCGAACCAGGGACCTTCACTTCGGCCATCTACCCTTTTCAGTGTTCCCCCCCCCCCCTCTTATCTTAGGCAAAAAACCTTCTCCGAGTTTCCCCAAACTTGTCTTTCAGTGCTATCCACACGGTCAAAATTACTGATATGTGATACCGTACAATGGTGATGATTTAGATGACCGCTTTTCGTTTTCAGTTTCCTTCCCATTCATGGGCACCTGCCTGAGGTCCTGAGATGCTGCAGAGAGAAGTACTGTTGC
>JAWZYV010018250.1:0-27729 GCA_038373885.1 Cheiracanthium punctorium | reverse complement strand
TAAGTGATAGATAATAATCGTTTTATTATTAAGGACTATGCCATTTTACTTCTCACCCCTTTGTTGAAAAATGTCCCAAAGAAACGACATTAAAGTATGCGACGTATTTTTACATATCTATATAAATAAAATTAGACTTTTGTCTGTACATTTCTTGGAATTCAAAAATTTTGCGATTTCTATCCGTTTCAAGCACCCGGGAATCCGATGCGACCCTCCAAAAAAAGTTTCTCTGTCTGTCGTTCTGTCGTTCTGTCATTCTGTCATTCTGTCCGTGACGCTTTTTCTGTTTAAGCATCACGTAAAAACGGCTGAAGCGAATGATATGAAATTGGGTGTCATGATAGGTGGTCACTCAACTTAAAACATAGGCGTGGAATTTAAAAAAAAATCTTGATTGGATTTTGAAATTTTGCGAAAATCGTTTCAAACTGCGTAAATTTGTGTTCGCACATCACGTAATAACTGCAAAGGTGAAAAAATGATATTTGGTGAAATGATAGGTGGTGACTCACCTTAAACTATAAGCATCTAATTTTAAAAAATCGATCCGATTTCGAGATTTTGCGAAAATCGTTTAAAACTGAGTGAATCTTTGTTCCCGCATTACGTATTAACGACTAAAGCGAATGATATGAAATTTGGTCACATGATAGATGGTTGCTCAACATAAACTATAGGTATCCAATTTTTTAAACATTTTCGTTAGATTTTGAGATTTTGTGAAAATTCTCTCAAAATACGTTTATATTTCTTCAAACATCACGTAATAACGACTAATACGAATGATACGAAATTGAGTGATAGGATAGGTAGTTGCTAATCTTAATTTATAGGCGTTGAATTTTTAAAATATTTTGATTACATTTGGAGATTTTGCGAAAATCGTTTTAAAATGCTGAAATTTTGTTCCAGCATCACGAAATAAAGACTGCAGGGAATAAAACGAAATTAGGTGACAGGATAGGTTGTCACTCAACTTAAATTCTAGGCTTCCAATTTTTCAAAGATGTTGATTAGATTTTGAGATTTTGTGAAAATTATTTCTATATTCGTAAATATTCGTTTGCGCATCCCATAATTACGACTAAAGCGAATGAAATGATATTACTTAGTGACTCTCTTAACCTGTAATATATTAACAATACATAAAAATTATAACTTCGCTTTCTTTACTTTGGCAGCATACTCCATCCATTCTGTGTACTCCTACAATGCTGAAAGTTCTTGCTTTTTGGAAATTTGCATTCACTAACCCCGTCAAGGACGGGTACTTCAGCTAGTATTTAAATAATATTAGTTCACAACAGCTTTAATCTATTGTTACAATATTTAGTAAACTGTAGAATATGCATCACATGTATTTTTCTATAAATAGGTTACTATCATAAAAATTTCAACGTAGGGTTACCAGGTGAAACACACGAAAGATGAGATATAAAATGACGTAGCCAATTAATATCGTTTTAATCGGGCAATAATGAAACTAAAAAATTAGGGGGGATTCAGGGGGGTCTCCCCCTGACGAGGCTCGAACAGCCGAGTTATTTATAAATGGAATACAGATTTTTATTTGCGGTGTAATTCACATACTTAAAGCCGGAGTTGGTGCGCAATTTCTACTGGAAGTTGCATAATAGGGCTAGTGACGTATAGGGATGGACGCGAGACGTGCAAGACGAGAATCGGGGCTGTCTCGTCTCGTCTCGCAAACACTGTGTCTCGTCTCGCGTCTCGCAAAGAAATTGCTGTCTCGTCTCGCGCGAGACGCGAGACGTCTCGCGAGTCTCGCAAAATTAAGGACTGCGATTTCGTTACCATTTTATACTAACTTATTATTGGGATTTTATTGAAAATTAATATTAATAATAACAATTACATATAGCCACATTAGTAGATACATTAATAACTATATCAGCATATATCGGCATTTGAAGTAAAAGAAATTGAGATTTAATCCGTGTATATAATGTCACACGGAAAATATAGTATTTATTTTTATTTACTAGCTGCGTGCCCGTTCTTCGCACTGTAGTAAACGAAAATTTTCCTAACATGAGTAATTTCAATTAATTCCAGTGATGTGGAATCTAAAATAAAAGCAAAATTATTTGACTCCTGATGTAAAGTTTGCGTGATGAGTATTAACCTGGCATCATTGCAATCAGGGGCGTAGCCAGATTTTTTTCATGGGCGGGGGGGGGGGGGTTACGACTACTGCAACTCACTTATATGCATACATGTGTATGATAAGGGAGTGAAGAATATACATTTTGTATGGCAAAAAAATTCCTCATGGGGGTGGGGGGGGGGGGTTATGACGGCTACGCCTCTGATTGCAATATAATGACTCAAAAAACTACGTCAGTGTCATTCGCGATCAGAAAAGTGAAAAGCTTAGCGGTTTGCAGAGAACTCCCGACTTTCAAAATGTGTTTTTTCTACATCATACTGTAGTTCTACATTATACTGTTCAAGTTGTAGCATTAAATACCTCAGACACTACATGAAATGGACAACCGTTTGTTTTAAAATAGCTGCGCACCCGCTCTTCATACGAGAAGTAGCGAATATTTTACTAAAATCATATCTGCATGAGACAAAACAGATTTTTTTTTTTTTAAGTTCAAGTAATCTTCTCTGTCGAAATTACTGCGGGATATATTAACACAAATTAGAATTACTTATCATTCAGTTGGTTGTAAGATAACCCTTGAAAAATTATAAACAGAACACTTTTAGTCTTTATTAAATCTCTACTATTTACTTTAACGTCAATTTCAAGTCTCTAAAATATGTGTAATTTTTATATTAATGAAAACAAGATTATATTAACGATAATTATAATTATTTGCCTAATATTTCCAATAACATTACCGAGTGTGCATTTTTAGATTTCATTATAGTATCTCAGTTGGTTAATAGACGTCTTATTTTTTGTTTATATTTTAAATTACTGAACAGTTAATTTGTTGACGACTATCCGTTTGTACTTTTCCACAATAATTTTTAGCAATAGTACTACAGTCGTTATGGTCGCCCTGTTTACAAAAAAATTAAACCATAATCCCCCTAATGTATATCCTAATGTAATGTGTGGATTTTTAAAAAAAATGAAAAGACATCTAACAGGCGAAGATAATTTTAGAATAGGAACCCAACTGCAAGATAAAATGATGGGGAGGAAAAAAAATTATAAAAATTTTGCAAGCCGAAGGAAGGGAAAAACATGATACTATAAACGAAAAGAGAAATAGTTTTTAAAAAAATTGCTTGCATTTCTTTCCGTCCGATATTAATATATAAGAATAAAAAATGTCATTTTAATCTCTTTACAATAGGCCAACAATAGGGATTTAACCGCACCTAGAAAGTTGTTACCAGGGTGGGCGCCCCCCCCCCTACGCACGCCGCAACGTGCGGGAAAGTTTGAGGATAATATCGGTACTAGGATATTTCAACCAAGGATATTCAACCATATTTCAACCTACTCAGACTAAGCATCAATGCGAATGCAAGTTGCTCTACTTCTAATCTCTCTCTGACATACCCGAAACCCGATTATCACAGGGGCAAGGGGGGGGCGGTTAGTCCGGTGCCCCTGAAGAAAAAGGGGGCCCATATATATCCCGATTATCTAAATTATAAATTCATATGTACTGAAATAGTAATTGTGGGGAAAAAACTGAATTTCCTCTATAATATAGGTATTACCTAATTGTCTATCACTAGATCAAGTTAGAGATATTTTTTTGGGGTGATAAATACGATTTGATTAAACTACAAAAACTACAGTTAACTGAAATGTAATTTTCGAGTACAACAGCGGTCAAAACTGGGTTAAAATGCTTAAAAAAGGGGGGCTCAGTAAAGGGGCTTAATGCGTAAAAAAGGGGATAGTAAGGGGGGCCCCAAACTTAATGCCCCGGGCCCCGTCTAAAAGTGGTCAGATTTGAACATACCGTACCACCTTTGCTATTTACTTGTTATTTTTCTTTCAACTCTTCTCTGTTTTCTTTTTTTTTTCCGCCTCTTTCTTTATCCTCTCCTTTGTGTGTTTTGTATATCTCTCGTCTGTTCTAATTTTAAATCTTACGTGTTTGTGCGTATTGTAGAGTGCTGATAGTATACCAGGACCGAAAACGAAGGAGACGCAAGTTAAACGGTAGAGGCTTCAGGCAAATTCTCGCTTTTCAGATCGTATTTATGCGAGACGGAAAAAAATGCGAGAATTCTCGCGAGAAATCTCGCGCGTGACAAGACTCTGTCTCGTCTCGCGTCTCGTCCCGCAAAATATTTTCTTTCTCGTCTCGCGTCTCGTCTCGCAAAAAAAATGCCTGTCTCGTCTCGCGTCTCGTCTCGCGAGACAATGCGAGAATTCTCGCGTCTCGCGTCCATCCCTAGTGACGTACTGGCAAAATATCAGTAATACGTTTTTACGCCTTGCATTTTACGGCTTCAGTTTTCAACATTAATGTGATCAAGATGTCTTTTATTAATAAACTAGTTGCGTACCCGTTCTCCGCACGGTAGGGAACGAAACTTTTTCTTCCATGTATAATTCGAATTGATTCCAGTGATTTGGAATCTAAAAATAAGCAAAATGATTTGACTCTTGCATAAAGTTACTGATTAGTTATTCGTAAAGTTAGTATAAGTACTAACCTGAGACCATTGTTAATATTATGAAACAAAAACTATGTCGGTGTCATTCGCGATCAGAAAAAGAAAAGCGTGGCGGTTTGCAGCGAAAATTCCTAACTTTCAAAATATCCCATTTCTACATCATACTCTTTTTTAGATTTAAGTTATACCACCTTAGATACTACATGATGTGGCGAACGGTTTTATTTTATAGTTAAATAGTTGTGTACCCGCTCTTCGCAAGGCAAGAAGAGAACATTTTCCCAAAATGTGATCATAACTACACGTGACAAAACAGAATCTCCAAGAAAAAATAGTTC
Organism: Cheiracanthium punctorium; assembly: GCA_038373885.1. Classification (NCBI taxonomy): domain Eukaryota; kingdom Metazoa; phylum Arthropoda; class Arachnida; order Araneae; family Cheiracanthiidae; genus Cheiracanthium; species Cheiracanthium punctorium. Next base: position 22,765 of record JAWZYV010018250.1, on the reverse strand, counting down.
AGTTACAATCTTTTCTGTTGAAACTACCGCGGATATATTAACGTGACGTAGAATTACTTCATGTTTAGTTAGCTGTGATGTAAGATGGTTGTCGAAAAAGGAATAGAACACTTAGTTTCACGAAATATTTATTAATGCGGTATATTGTGCTGTGATCAATATTGCCCTAGCATATCTTACTTACTATTACTTATACTATCTTTTACTGATACCAATACAATATATTTTCGTTTTTCAGTCGTTAATACTTAATTTAAATAAACGGCTTAGATATTTGCCACGAATGTAGTCTTTTTGGTGACTTTTGCAATTTACGCACTAGTATAAACGATAATCATTTCACTTTATGGTTGCCACTAAAACAGCTCTCCATACATTTGTATGCTTAATTATTGTCAGATTGGCGTATTTAGCACCAGGGCCCTATTATCTCACGGGCAAATCGGGACTTTGCCCAGTGCCTCCGGCTAGAAATGGCCCCCAATTTCAAATGTTGTTCTGAAATATTCTTTTTTATAAACATATTTTATGAAAAATAAAACAAATTTCATAGATGGAGGCCCCCAAATTCATCAATGGAGTCCCTGTTTGCCATAATCAGGCCCTGTTTAGCACCGCAAAATATTTCTTGCGATTCGAAAACGTGTCCCTTTAAAATCTCAATTGAAAATAATGCTGGATAATTCACTGGTGAAAAAACAGCATTCAATTATTTTTCTGGCAACGTAAAATAAAATATGGAAATATTTCATGCGTGGCGTATGTTTTGCTTGTGAGTCCGTTATTCTGTTTGAGTTTCGAAAGGGGTTTTAAACTCGTGACATCAAAGTGGCGCACATTTCACCTGTGAAAACTCAGTTATTTTAAAGTAATTTTAGTTATTTTTTTCAACTGGCAATTTTAATCATTGTTACTGTCTCCAAGACAACCATAGCGGAAGATATCATACCGAAATCTTGCAGCAGCTACTTTTGAAATCAAAATCCTTCTTTACATAAAAATTCGTAAAAAATCTCCTAATTTATATTTTTCCTCCGTTCTTCTTTTAAAAGTGGGCGAATTGTATGCTCCGTCTTTTGCCGAAATATAAAAAAGTTATGACGGATAGAATTCAAGATGCAACAGCTTTAAAATTATTTTACGCAAACGTCGTCAAAAGAGGAATTTTTTTTAAAAATTCCCCAAAAATCTGCAAAATTATGTTACATAGTCAAAACAAACTGTTTTCGAAAGAAATTTTTCCCTCTATCTGATGATGCAAACATCGTTTTACTGCAAGTGCAATGACCGGCGTTATTACGTATTATGCGAGAAAAATAGCTAAAAATCGGACAAAACATAAAAGAAAACATTTTCTAATTCGAATTGCGAAAAAATCGCTCCGAGGCGTGTTAGAATCTGTCCTAGTGAAGCCGTACGCAAAATTCGATAGGTCTGCGACCAACCGTCTCGGCGCAATGCGATCGAGAGACGCGCGCAAGAAGATCGGTGGTCACAAACTTACCTACCTACCTACCTACATACAATGTTTACTCTCGGATTTTATTATATAAGATAAGTGAATGAACAACTTTGTAATTCACTTATTTCCCGTAACTGGAACGTTTTTCAGATTAAGTACGCTAATTCCAAATTTAGCGAACCAGATGACGCTGTAAGCGTTTTTTTCCGTAGCGCATGGCAACGTTACTATACTTAGACCCCACTTTTATGACAACAGCTCCTACCATTCAGAAATTATTGGGGTGACAAAAGACTTTAGCAGGCACACTGTATATGTTACAATTACATACAATTCTGTAAAACTGAAAGTGGTTTACTAAAATGTATTTTTTTTATGATTGAACTATCGCTCACCTTAATTCAAGGTTTTTTTTTAAGGCATTAAAACAATTAGGGGGTCTATTGAAAAGAAAAAATCTTTCAAGGGGGTCTAAGTAGTAAAAAGGTTGGGAACCCCTGAATTAAACTATCTCCAATTAGGTTAAGGAAGTAGTCTGGTGCTGCCATCTGTCGCGTAAAATGAGACATAAAAAAAATTCCGTGAATAGGAATTGAAATGCTCTAATCTTTCTGGCACATAACTTTTGAATTCTCCAGCTTGGAAATATCACGGGTACAAGAAATACCGGGAAAATGCTCAACCCGTGATTCTGACGGAAGCGGGGAGGAAGGGGGTTAAAACACTAGTGTACCACGACACTGAGGACAATGTTTAAAATAAATGCACGACCGCCTTGTTGAAATTCTTCATTCCCATCCTTGCAAAGATAAGACGACAGTAACTCCCCCTGTACAGTCATCGTTACTTCCAGGCATGGGTCTGAAGAAAGTGTGGGATGACAGTTAATATCGAACCTAGGAACTCCAGTATAATATCTTCAAACATTATCCAACACTTCAAAAGGTATTCCTTGACCGGCTCCGCTAAGGTGATCCTCAGTGGTGATCTAACCTCAGCGGTCCTCAGCGGTGATCTAACGTCCACCACAGGTCTTTGAATGTCCTTAAAGTGTTTCGTAATTCATGCGCTTGAAATGGTTCATATTTCTTCTTCTTTTTTAAAATTAATTTTTATAATTTATTTGTTCAAAAATATATTCAAAATATAAAAAAAAATAGTTTTGTGTATTCAGTGAAAATGTAAGAATGAGGAACTGAAAATAATTAATAATGGAAGGGAATTTAAAATTAATCCCATGAATCGTTAACTAAAAGAAAACTGCAGTGGCGATTAGGGCATTTTGTTTAAAGAAACTCCTGGCTGAAAAAAAAAAAGAAAACTTTCAGCCTAAAGTAAACAAGACCACATGTTGGAAGCGGAAAGAAACCCGTACTTATCTCTTTTCTTTTTAGCAATTAAAAAGAGATATTTAGTAAATCTTGGAACTGCCTGCAGCACAAATGCACAATGAAAGAAAATTAAAAGTATATTATATTCTCGAAGCGATTATGAAGCTTAAAAGCTTATTTCGAGAATATACGCACCTTCTCTTTGTTATCTAAAGTACCAGCCACAGAACTACTTCTTTTGTGGGGAATGTTTAGGGCTAACGGATATGAAGAATTTCTGCATCGTGATACGTTGATACCGATTATGCTAATATTGTTGCACAACTGTAACGTTGTTTTTCCCGCATTGATGTGCTTTGCCAGAAAGAGAGTTGCACAGGCATTCTTGCATGTGAAATAAGTATTTGACTCCTTGTCCTTGGCGATTTAAGCGAAAGTTCTCGAAAGCAGTGGAATTTTGGCTGTATCTCAATTAGGTTAGAAGTTACGAGAAAAAGCGAGAAATACGATATGACGTCACTTCCTGCTTCGAAATCTATAAATAGGGAGTTTCCTTCTCTGTCGAGTTAGTTGAAAACAGAATGAGGAAATTGAAAGCAGAGGTATACGATTGGCATTAAGATATATACGAAGGCATTACGATACGAAGCAGAGGATACGATTGAAAGACTTATTGCTGTGACAGTTAATGATATGCTTCTGTATGTGTTACTAAATTCTGTATTCTTTGTGAGATATTAGTGCTCCGACTCGGAGAATAAAGACTTATATTTACTTTTCAGGTTTATTAGACAATTTTAAAGTACATCCATACCAGATTTTAGTAACAATATATACATGGTGTCCCAAAACACTGACTTCGGTTTTTGTTCTTTGAATGTTGATCATAGATATCTATATATAGAGAGAGATGTTGGTCATAATTAGGGATGCGCCGAATATTCGGTTAGTATTCCGTATACTGCCTATTCGGCAGACAAACGAATATTCAGTTCGGCCGAATACTTTAATATTCAGCAACCGAATAGTAAAAAAATTTAAGTATTCGACAATTAGTAAGAAAATACATATTTTTTAAATCATGAATGAAAGATAAGGTATAGTACCACAGTACTAAATTAATTGAAGTGGTTATTTACTAATATCACAATCAAATTAGTCTTTAAACACGAGAAAACACTCAGATGTTAACTTTAAATTTTGCTGCTTTTCAGTTTTTCTGAAATCTTATGTCACATTACATTTACCTTACTATTAATAACTCACTTAAATATGAATAAGTAACCAGGAGCAAAACCTCGTAATATTAAGTGTTCATAAATATGTAAACTCAAGTAACTGCTAATTTCTCTTTATAAAATATGCAGGACAAAAAAATTATAAAAGTTATTAACAATATATGAAGGAAACACTTGAATATTAAATTTTACAGCAATTTTAATTTCTGAAGTTTTGCACCATATGAAATAAGTATTTGACTCCTTGTCCTTGACGATTCAAGCGAAAGTTCTCGAAAGCAGTGAAATTTTGGCCCCGAGTTATAATTAAACTTCCCTTATAAACAGCATTCTGCAGCAAAGCCTATTGCTATCAAAATTGGCAAATGGACTGTTCAAGTAACGCGTTCAAGGAATATTTTTAAAAATATAATTCAAGAAAATTCCACCGGGTAGCACTTCGCATGTTGAATTCAGTTCAAAAAATACAATAGCAATACAGAGTCGAAAACGTCGTCTTCATACGCTGTTAATCGCTTTGGTTACTTCTACCACCCTTTACAAGTGTACTATATATTTTCGAAGCACCCTGTATGTACGTATATTTAAAGTGCTGTTTTTTTTTCCTTGTATGTGTGTGTATAAAAAAGCATTGACGCAGTGCGCTCGGTTTGACAAAAAAATAAATTTTTTACTTCAAATCGAAAAAAATATATATATACTGATGGACAATTCCGCAGCATTCATAACTACTGTATTACCCCTAAAAATACATCTAAAATATTTACTTTCTCTGTAAATATTCCCTTGATGCTGAGGGGACGAACTCTTTATTATCAATCGTTGTGCAAATATTTTTTTGAAGAGCCGCTATGAACTCACTCTTTGCCTGTAAAACTCCTTTCTCTGCATAAAGAGTTACAATGCAGTGAAATGTAAAAATAGTGCTTTCTCTGCCGAATGATTTCAACTTTATTGTGGTGCGTATCTTAAAGTCAGTTGTTAGGACAAGAATTTTGCTATTTGTACAGTGTTGAATTTCGGTCACACCTAGACATTAAATTTTAAAACTGAAAAGAAATTTATAAAACAGTAAATGTACTTTTTTTTAAAATAGCTTTTGTGGTTGCTGTTGTTACTAATGCCCCCTGGCAACCACGGAACGGGCCCTCCAATAGGACGGCGAAGGGGAAGGGGTGGGGTCTTCCTTTTAAGGAGCCCCAGTGGGAGGAAATCTGATTTAGCCAGGGGTCCACTAATTCTATATGGCAGACCTGGCACTTGGATTGGCACCCCTAGAGGTGTCGTTTGAACAAAGACATTGGAGTCATGACAAATTTGCTCGTACCCGCTCTCTTTAGCGTACACGACTTCACAGCAACCCATCCGAGAGAGGTTTTCACACTCCCAAGCAGTGGCCATGCCGGTGCTGCTTCATTTTTCATGTTCTTATGGGAACGGAGCTTAGCGACTGGGCTACAATATACCACAGAATAATCTCTCTCGGATGGTACAAAAGATCTGACCTTCCTCAGCTGCTAAAAGTTCCATTAACCAAGTTACAGTTCTAGCTTTCCTGCCTGCTTGGATGATGAACTTTCTCCAGATGAAGGAGGGTGGATCTTTTGCAGCACCGGAAAAAAAAATCATTCTGTGCTATATTTTTTTTAAATTTATGTGCATTGTCTTTTATGAAATTCTTATTCATTTCAACCTTTGAACAGCAGCTTTTGAGTGTTCTTATCATTAACTTTTAGTCTCTAACAATATCCTTTTGATCAATTGCTGAATTTGAAGTCGTATCCTGTAAAGACGCTACATGAACTTTCCTTTACCTGTAAAACACTTCGTACTGTAGAGCTTCCATTGGCCTTCCAGAACGTCGTGCGTCTTCAACATCCAAATTAACGAATCAAAATTTTGAAAACCAGTTTTGGCGTGGGCGTCCTCTGAATACATCTTCTTCATACACATCGGATCATTTTTACTTTCCGAACATGTACCATGTAAGGAAAGTATTGTAATCATGAAAAAATTCGACTTAAGAGATTTTGGTGTTTTTACACGTTTTGAGGGCTTCTGAATCCATTTATGCTATTTTTACGAGATGTATGTGTGTGTGTGTGTGTGTGTGTGTGTGTGTGTGTGTGTGTGTGTGTGTGTGTGTGTGTGTGTGTGTGTGTGTGTGTGTGTGTGTGTGTGTGTGTGTGTGTGTATGTGAGTGAACACGATAGCTCCTGAACGGAGCATTCGATTGAGCTCAAATTCGATATATATGTCATAAACCACCATCCCAAGACCGGTATTGATTTTGGTGTGTATAGGACTTATAGTTCTCCTAAAGGGCTACGACAAAACTTTCTTTTATGTCATGGCATAATGGCATATGGGGAGAAATTCTTGAAAGTGCGCAAGCGTTTAAACGGTGCATTCGATTGAGTTTCAATTTGGTATATATTTGAATTATTCATCGATTAAAATTTATTTAAGTGCTTGGTAATGATCTTAATCGTAAGTGTTCGGAAAGTCGAGTGGAGTCACTCCAGATTTTTTTTTTCTTTCTTTAACAGTATTTTTACCTTTTCGATAAAGAAAGAAAAAAAAAACATGTCGAAAATGTCGCTTTTCAGTTTCCATATTTGAAAGTGTACCTATCAACCAAAAACTACTGCGTAGAATCAATCGAACTTTTTTCGCAAGCAAGCTTGCTATATAAGCTGTCAAACTAAATAATGACTAGAAGAAAAAGACCGTTGTGGAGGCAATTACAACGGGCGCTAAAAAAAAAAAAAAAAACATTTGACGAAAACGTGTCTACACTCAATGTATTTCATCTTCGTTTACCTAACGAAGACTGCACATTGCTGAAATAAAAAACTTCACGTTCAGTTTTTATTATAAACCCAAAACGACTTTCATGCTCTTCTGGAAACGCGCGGAAACTTTTCGCAGTGGAGCGATTTCGTTTTGTGAACACAGCCCCTTTTTATAGCAATGCTTCAAGCAGACGATCATTTTAATTTTTAAAAAAAAATTAAACTATGTTATCTGGAAAAACTGTTCAAAACGAATTGGAATCGCGATTTTCCCTTCAAAGCCGAGTAATCGTGATTTCAGTACGATGTCATTGACAGTTGAAACAGCTAATTTTGTCACACGAATGATTCACTTTATTTACTCTAGGAAATAAAACGGAGCTGAAAAGAGCGAAAAATCGCTTAAAAATGAGGGAAGGAGTGGATTTTTAGATTTTTAAAGCAGCGCAGATTGTTTTCTATATTCTTATACATAATTATGAAAACTTTCAAGAGGATCGTACAAATATATTACGTTTTATACTTAAATGTTAATTATTTTTACCGCGTGAAATCAGAGCAGGAATTAAATGTTTTATACTCAAAAGAAAAATAGAATTTGGAAATTTTCCAAAAATAAATGTGCAACTTTTTAATTTGGCGAAAAAAAAAATGGTTGATGTGCGATTTTGAGAAGATGTGATTCTAGCTCCAAGCACTATTTATCGTCTGCTTTTGCTACTTGAATTATGAATACACCTGAATGAGTTTTTAAACTTTATTTCAGTTCGAATTGTGCATTATTCGAATTATTCGGTGTACATGACATTACCCGTTATGTGCTTTTTTAATCTTTTTGAACTTTTTAATCTTCTTGGCGGTAAAAGTTTTGTCTTGAAGTGGTTGCCTGGTATTGTTAGAGAGTGAGTGCGTTACTGAGAATACGTGCGTGAGAGAGAACTACTGCGTTTCGTAGAATCGATAGAACTTTTTTCGCAAGCAAGCTTGCTATATAAGCTGTCAAAATATATAATGATTAAGTGGCTTAAGTGTGAAAAATACAATTAAGTCCTCTGTTGGGATAAAAAGAAATGACTTTCCAAACAACCCAATAAAACTACTTATATTAGTTGTTTTTGGTCACCCCCTTCGCCGAACTTGGTTTAAAGTACTACCTCACATATTTCATCATTCTCCATCACGGCCCTGTTCTATCCTCCATCAGTCGGCTTCCCGCTTTCCCGCCACTCCTTTCCATCAAACTATCTTCGCGTCCCGTACAACGGTGACGAACACAAGTGCCGTAATTAAAATCCCATTCTTTCGCAAACAGACTGTAACCGTACTGTTAAATATAACACGATAACGCGATAGAGTGCCCAGATAAGACAAAGTGCAGGTAATCTATCACCCTTTTCGCTCGCTAATTTGCCGGAAATCTTGCAAACTTCAAACTGCTTTGAGAAATAGTCCGTAATAACACGCTAGCAGCCGAATCCGTTACGTCGAACACTCTTTTATCTTTACGGATACGGTCCTTCAGTAATTACGTAAAGTTTAATGTCTCGATGGTCAATTGGATTATTGTGTTTCTGCCGCGGTAATGATTATACTGAAGCTGAGCTCCATACTATTCCCTACTGTTTTGCGTATTCAGCAGAAGGGTGAATTTAACTATGACAGTTGTGACATGACATTCGAATCTAATATTGACTGATCTTTTGCCCATTTTGCTGGGTGGTCCTCTACGAGCTCATTAAATAGCCTCAAAAAATATTTCTTCTATTCACGAAAATTTTACTGTCAACAGAGCTGCCCGGGAATACTTCTGTCATTTGCAAACATCGATTTCTTTTTTTTTTTTTTTTTTTTTTTTTTTTTTTTTGTCCTGTCAATTGTAGAAACATCTTCAGATTCAACGAATTGTTTTTCCTCTTTTTCAGACTAGAAGTCAAAGCCCGTTGTGGAGGCAATTACAACGGGTGCTAGAAGAGACATTTGACGAAAATGCGTCTTCGCTCTATCTGTTTAACCTTCGACCATCTAAAATAAGTAACTCCATATTCAATTTTTATTGTAGACCCAAATCGAATTTCATGCTCTTTTGGAAGCGTGGGGTAACTTTTCGCGTTCGAAAGATTTCGTTTTGTGTACACAGCCATTCTTATTTCCATTCAAACGATTTATTTGTGAAAAAAAAAAAAAATTAAACTTCTGTAATCTGGAAAAACTATTTTAAATGAATTGGAATCCTCCCAATTCTATGACGTCATTTTCATTTGAAACAGCTCATTTTGTCACCCAAATGATTTACTTTTTTATCTCTCGGAAATAAAATGGAGCTGAAAAGAGAGCGAAAAATCGTTTAAAGATGAGGGAACGGGTGGATTTTCAGATTTTTAAAGGAGCACAGATTGTTTACTATATTTTTATACATGATTATGAAAATTTTCAAGCGGATCGTACAAACGGTGTGAATTTTATGACAGTTTTAGACAATAACTTTTTAATCTGTTTGGATTAATGGCGGAAAACGCTTTGTTTTGAAGTGATCGGACCGGAACTTTCAGAGAGTGAGTCAGGGATCAGCCTAACTATAGAGTAATATTTCGATAAGAAGAATTCGCGGATATATTAGGGAGTTTTTGTGCAACGTTTCTTCCCACGGTAACGCTAACGTTGAATGCCATCGGACAATACAGCGCATGCGCACGAAAAAATTCCGAAACATGATTGGTCAAAGTACTCTGAATAGCGGATAGCGTTAGCGTTAACGTTGGAAGAAACGTAGCGCAAAAACTCCCTAACTTGTTTCCAAGATTGCGGAAAATTATTGGTTGAAAAATGAAAATTATTGTATAAGGATGAAGTTTTTCCAGGTGCATGATATTAATATGTTCAGTCCAGGAGCCCTAGAGCGACGCTACCGGAGAGTATCAGTAACTGATAGTTCTCGCTCACGGATGGTCAAATTCTTCGGATAAATAGCCACGACACTCCACTGGGTGCCAGGGTTGTGTAGGAACTAGTGACCATCGACCAATCAAAGCACACGGCTTTCTCCCCTTTTTCTTAAACGAAGGCATTATCTTAAGAGTTTCCAAGGGGTGGGGGCATCGATCGAGGAAGGGTTGTGTTTTTTCACAGGAAAGGAAACTAAAGCTTGCCAAGGAAAGGAGGGCTTTGTGGGAGTATTCAACACTCCGTAATACACAATAACAAAAAAAATCTATCCATCTTCCACTTTTCGGTATCGAAATGCACGTTTTCGCCTTCATTTACCCACTCGGGAAAAAATACAGCATTATTTCCGATAGGGATTCCGACATCGGAACGGTTTCGACAGCTTCGTGGTAGTTCACAGAGAGTCCAAAATGAAAAAAGCCAAAAAGGGGTTCAATCCGGAGATCAAGGAGGCCACTGAATTGGACCACCGCGACCCATCCATCTGTTTCTAAGTGCTGATTGAGGCAATAGTGCACAGATGTTGACCCATGTGGAGGTTAGCCGTCCTGTTGAAAAATTGCATTCCATAAACAGTTGCCATGTTCACATCGCTCTTCTGAATCTCTTGCCAAAGTCTTTGACACCTATCTCCTTATATCAAATTTTTTGGTACAAAATTAGGGTAACGAAAATCTAGCATTTTTTTAATCGGCCATCACTCAAAAACCCGGTTTGTACGGATAGATTTTTTTAAAACTTTATTATTGTTGTAGTGCCCAACAATTACAGGGCACTCTGTACTTCAAATTTTCAATGCATATACTTAATGAATATTATTGTTGTCGTTTCTTATGTCCTCTGACAACCACATCCCCTCAGATCCCCCCAGATAGGGAGACGATGGGCAGAGGGGGCACCTTCCATTTTTATTGAGCCCCACCCAGACAGCACATAAACTTAAATCAAGCTTCACATTGACTTGAATTTGACGTATTAATACAAGCTTGACATTTCAATCCATTAGCTTGATTATTGCGCTGATGGCGCCATCTGTCGCTGTAGTCGAGAAGGAGAATGGGCATTGAAAAGTCTAAGAAGAAGGAATGAATGGAATAAGCCCCTCTGAAGTGTAACACGAGGGGAGTTTTAGTTTTATTTACATCTAATTAACATTAGTAATTCCATTAACTAATTAATTAGCCCTAAAAATAAATTTTAATATAATTAACACAATTTAGTTAGTCAATATACTTCACTTTATGGGTGGTAGAATGAGACGGTTTCCGGCCGCTAGAAAATAATTTATCATCCGTCATATATGTACTTGACCATAGAATTAAAAAAAAAGATTCTATATTTCCAAATATGGAAATTCTTCAAAATAAAATACAATTATACTACGAAATTGATTTCAAAATCACTTAAGCTTGACAAGCTTTAAGCTTAACTTAAAGCTTGTCTCGATTTTGAAAGTTTTAAAACGTGTGCTGCTGTTAAGTTTATATTATGTTTATTTCCCTATTAGTAGAGTCTCTAAATCACACATAACATTATTTTAATTTTGATGCATCCCATGGAAAAATAAAAGAAACAAATAACACATCGGCCACTTATCAATCTGGCGAGAAAACGGCGTGATAAGTCACTTCAAAGTTTAGTCATAGCTGAGCGAGGCTAAGTGGCTGAACCGATAGCGCGCTCAGCTGCCAACCCAAAGGTCCCGGGTTCTATTCTAGACGCGAACACTTTATGGAAACAGATTAAATTAAAGTGAAATTTCAGCGTAGAGGGGGAAATGCGTGGCAAAGTAAAATATGTGGGGCGAGTTCACCGACCGGCGCCCCGTGTACTTTGGAAAAAATTTCAAGCTTGAAATGTCAAGCTTAATGTAAGCTGGGCAAGTGTAAACTAGAACACTTGATTCAAGCTTGCATTAAGCTTACACGCTTGAAATTTTCAAGCTTAATGACTTGATAAATCAAGTTTGATGCAAGTTTGCTGTGCTGTCTGGGCAGTGGGAGGAAGCCCGACTTTAGCCCGGTGGTCCCCTCATTTTTAATCCATTGCAGAGGAGGGACCAACCCCCTGAAATCGGCCCCTCTCAGATGTATAGTTTAACAATTTGGAGGATATTGGAGCCACGACGGATTTTACGTGCACTGGCTCCCATTAGCGTATACTGTCCCACAGCCGTCAAGCCGAGAGCGAGTTGACCCTCGCAGGCACTGGCCTTGCCAGATGCTGCTTCACTTGCCGTGTTCTCATGAGAACGGAGTTAAGCCCCCAGACCACTGCAGGACACTTAATAAATAGAATGTGTTTTTTAAAAAAACTTAAAAGGACAGGTAAAAATACTCAAAAGCCGTCCTTGGAACCATTAAAATGCTAATTTCTAGAAACCTGGGCTAATCATCTCGACTGCTGCATGGCGCTTTTACTCTACAAAAATAATAAAAGAGATTTTTCTTTCTCCGACCGTAGGAAATAAAGTGGTTGTTGGACACTTTGCGCTTGAAATAAAACACATAACATGCAAGGAAACTGCATTAGCAGTTGATATAATAAAGAAATACCTGTAACACATATATTAAAAATAGGTTTTCTCGAAGAGTTCTTAAAAATGTGTTGTAATTAGAACAGAGCGAAGATGAAAAAAAAAAAAAAAAAAAAAAAAAAAAAAAAAAAAAAAACATGACGTATTTTAACCTTGCTAATCGTAATAGAGCGAAGAGTGCCACTTTTTCACAATATTTAACCACAAAATATTTTATTTAATTTCCTGAGAATAATGCTACGAAATTAAATCTTGTCATTATTGTTTTTTTTTGTTTTTGTTTTTTGTTTTTTTCCCCAATATTCCGTTATTAAGACTGAATATAATTTTCTAATTCTCGTTTCAAAATAAAGAAGAAAGTAACGATTATGTTCCATGATTTCTTTGTATTTTCGTCGCAGTATTTTGTAATATTGCCTTCAGGGTGAATTTGATTATACGCCTGAAAGTGCACGTACTTTCTGAACATTCGATTGATGAAATTGGATAAGATTTCTAAAGATTAATGACCTTGAACTTGGAAAATTAGTAAAATTATGTTTTGACAACCCTTTGAATTGCCAATTTACGGTTTACTATAAATATAATAAAGTTTTTTAAATCATGCTTTTTTATTTAAAGATGGACTAAAAGGTATAAAAATAAATTTCGTGAAAATTTTTTAGACTCATCCCCAACCAAGAACTACCCCAGCTTACTGGGGTAGTTCTTGGTCAGTGATTTTTTTTTTGGTGTATTTTTTATTTATTTTTGTATAAATAATATCAGTATTTACTATAACTGCTATACTTTACTGTAACATAATATTATGCTTTAACTATAACTTTCCCACCATTCTGGCTCGCAAATCAATTCCAGCTTTGAAAAACTACAAAGTCAGAAAGTAAGAGCCACACCTCGAATACTGAATTCCTAAATAAGATGACAAATTAATACAAATTAAGCATTTATAGCAATTCAAACTTTCTTGGACCCTGTATCTGCAATAGAGAAAGAAATAGAGGTGAAATCAAATTAAAAGAAAAAAAAGGAAACTCCAAAAAAATAAAAATGTGGACATCAAGAGAAACTTTGCTTGCAAAAAAGTAGAATCACTGCAAGAAGATGTAGTCGGTGCCCCAAATGCGAAACGAGCTATTTTGGAACTGTTTAGTGATAAAGAACTGTCTAATGACAGTGAAAATAAGATTGAAGAAGCTGCAAAAAAAAATTCCTAATTAGAAGAAGGTGTTACAAGGAATTCATTCTATACGTGAAGAGCAGAAATATTTTGCTGTGTATTATGATTATAAGGTGATCAAACGTCCCCGATTTCAGAACTTTTCTCAGTTTGTCCCCAAAATGCAGAACAATAATTGGGGACAAAATTGTAATTAAAACAGTTATTTCTACCCAATTGAAAAAGAAATCGATCATGTTTCCTTTATCTTATGAATGTTAATAATGCTCTAGTTGAATAAATAGAAACTATTTTGAGAAGAGCAAGAACGTGTAAATACACCAAAATCTCAAAAGTCGAATTTTTTCATGATTACAATAATTTACTTACATGGTAGATGTTCGGAAAATGAAAATTGTTTGTGTGCTAAATAATGATAATTTAGATTATTTATTTACTACTTTTATATGCATTACTATAAAAAAAAGGTGACTCCTAATTGCCCAAATCTAGGGTAATTGCTCGTCACTCCATAAGTTAAATAAAATTAATAATAATTCAATTTCAGGTGAAATTATTAGTTGAATAATTTCTAAATTATTTAAGCTTATCTCATGCCAAATTAAATCATTTTATCTCTCATACTTTAGTAAGTATTCAGATATTGTTGTTTTTTGGCCCATAATTATGACCCTAAACTGGATTCTTAAAGCAACAAACATATTTATTTTCAGAAAAAAAAATTCAGTTTAACAATCGCATTGCAAAATTGGCTGATGCCTCATAATTTTTTTTTTAATTGTAAAATACTGCAAGCCAGGGTATTTTCTATTTTGTTAAATGCTTCGGAGCTTTTACAAGTTTACTACTTGTTAACGTGCACGGCATAGGTTGTAAAAAGAAGTCTGATTTATTTTTATTTATTTATTTATTTATTTTTGACATAAACAGATTCTTATAAAAACTAACCAAACCTTGCATCAAAAATGGCTACAGTATTCAAATCATTGTTGTATTCAAAAGAAGAAGGGATTGAGTTTTAATCCATATCCTTTGAGTTTTTATTTACATTTCATTACGTTTAACATCTATTTAATATCCATTCTACATAATCTACATTTACTATCCAGTTGCTAGGTATTTTTGGATGGAAAAAAATTTTGGCAAATGTTTTACTGTTGTAACAGCTTCCAGTTCTGCCCGAATATGATTATCCTACGTTTTTTCTCCTCCTCCAAGGTCAAACATCGGCTTCTACTTAGAAAAATGTGACCAAAGTGTTTCAGTTATTCTGAATTTATTTTCAAAAACGGAAAAAAAAAAAAAAAAAAAAAAAAAAAAGAGTAAATGTATATTTTAAAAGTTGAAAAGTGTCAAATTCTGCGTGAAATGAGTAACTACTATATTTTGCTCCTTTTATGATTGCAATAACACTCTGCAATTAAAAGAAAAATCCAAACAATAATAGGTTTTTGTTGTTTGTATCCTTATGGCAAAGCTACGCATGGGCTATCTGTCTAGGATGGGGGTGGGGTGCCTTGGTCAGAATACTTTCTACGGGATTCTAACGCGTATTTACATTACTACTGGAGAAAACCGACCAAAAATCCAGACCGTTAGATCGGCAGCTGCGCGACAGGCCCAAACCCGGACCTTCACACTTTAGCCCAGAGAGTAATAGGTTGGGCAGATTGTCAATCAGATTGTAGTCCGCCCACCGTATTTTGAACAACCCTGTTTCAGGGGATATTTCTCCATGACAAATTTGTTTTTACGTGCACTCCGAATTTTCGAACTATCCACATCATAACTGTTGTAAAAACTAAATGTACCCCTTCAAAAAAAAGTATTCGAGTAAGAGATAAATTTCCTACGTTGGTTTCGTATATTAAAAATTATTTATCTTGGAATATGAGCTAGGTTATGTATAAATACGACTTTCCATATTTCTGTCAAGTTGTGCGTTTTTCAAAAACTCAATTATTATTCGCAAATCTAAATTAGGAAATTTATCTCTTACTCGAATGCTTTTTTTGGAGTGTTAACCCATTTGTGCCTGGATATTTTTGCGACTTTCTCCGATTTTTACTGATAACAGAAATAATAAATAAATTTCTGATGTCAACGTCTTGAACAAGGGATGATTTCTTTTAAAATCAATACATAAAAGTCGAAATATCAACATCCTACTTGGTCATGTTAAAATATTTTGTAGAGTTGAGGCTCAATACTCATGAATAAAAGCTAGGAAAAATAAATAACGTTTTCGACTCATAGCGAAAATGCCGTCCCAAAAAGGGGACACTAGGCATAAATGGGTTAAAGTTAGAGCCCTCTATTCTGCTTCATATTTACAGTAGCAAAAGCCGGGGCCGCCCCTTACGGTTGTGCAGGTTGTGCGTCGCACAAGGGCGCCTCGGTGCTAGGGTGCCAAACGGAGACAAGACTGACAAGAAACTTTGTATATGAAGCCAATATTGTTAGCATGCGATTTTAGTTATTCTATTTTCATATAATATAACCAAAAGTGGGACTTAAAGTCCTAAAAAGAATTATTTTTAGCAGGGCCGTATGGCGGGACTCAGGGGCGGCCCGACACGGTAAGCGAGGTAAGCATAGTATCGGGGCGCGATGTTCGCAGGGACGCCATTTCGAACTCAAAAACGGGAGAAGAACTTGATCAAGAGCATGAAAGGGGGC
The DNA here is from genome assembly GCA_038373885.1 of Cheiracanthium punctorium. Taxonomy (NCBI): domain Eukaryota; kingdom Metazoa; phylum Arthropoda; class Arachnida; order Araneae; family Cheiracanthiidae; genus Cheiracanthium; species Cheiracanthium punctorium. The sequence goes on along the minus strand of JAWZYV010018250.1, from coordinate 6,601 downwards.
GCCTTTTTTACTTTTGCAGGGGGTCGACACGTACTCTAGGGCCAACCCTGGCGGGATTGGTCCTCGTCTGGGGCGTGAGCAGAAAATTGAGCACAAGATCAGCTGGATCACAAAAAGTGTAGGTAGAGTTTCACTGTTTTATTTTTGTTTTTTCAAAATAGCACATTTGTAAGGAGAATTGGTAGGGTTTTATTAAGTACAATAATTATAAGGGAATGAAAAATTATTAAGTAAAGTTGTTCAAGAAGTAGTGGAAGGGCTCGCAATTTGGAAAGTTGTTCCAGGGGTGCAAAACCACCTAGCTACTCTCCTGGTTTTTATCCCTGAAAATGATTGTTTTCTATATACTCTCGACCAGTGTCGCAGCTGGTGATTGTGTTACCCGGGACAAACCTCAATTTTGCGCCCTCTTCTTCCAATTTTCGTGCTCACGGCGTAAGGAGCATATGCTCCGTTTGCCATACCTGGATTTGAATACCATCCTCCTTGGAAAATATTCGGCCGAAGCCCATGGTCTCCGCACATTTTGCTTTAATGAAATGAAGTACTACAACATTTTTTTTTTTCAAAAAAAAAGAAGCAAAATGTGTGAACTGAAAAGAACACTTTACAAAGAACAGGCCTAGAAGGTGCAAACCTGTTAGAGAATGCATGAATACAAGGCACATTCAAAAATTTACAGACTAATTTTTCCATGGAACTTCCCAGTCTCCCTACCTCAAATTATTGCAAAGCTGCTTTCATTACTGGATCACAATACTATAGTTTTACACAGTTCACTGCTACAATACCCACTCGTCTAGTAATTAAAAATCGAAACTTAATGTAGCTTTAATTAGTTCTTAATAAAATGTAGAATTATCTCTAATAAAAGTGCATTAAAAAATGAACCGAACATCTAACAAATCAGAACCGAAAGTGTAAGAAATCAGAGTCGTAAATTGTTTTGTGTCCTCAGCTTTCTTCTTCCCGGAAGACTATTCATGAGACACTTTTCTACATTAGCTATGCATACGTAAAGACCACCTACTACGTTACGTACTGGCAGTGGCGGCTCGTGGTTTATTTAAATAGAGGTTCACAAAACAAATTTCGAAAACTAAATAAGCAGATACGACTCACTTTACAAATTAAAATATATTTGCGTTTCCAGCAATTAAAGGAAAACAATGCTGAAAGAAAACAATTAATATTTTGTCTTACATTTCATCACTAAGATAAATTTTAGCATGTTGTCTTGATTCATTTATTTCAAAGGATTATATTTCAAAATGGCATTGCTTTAGCTCCGAAACACGTCTTCTATCTGTTATATTCAGAATTTCCGAATTCAGTATTTTCTTACCATTGCAAACTATTTGGCAGCGAAAGTAATAAGCTGACTTATGAATATGGATGCAGCAACTGGACACACTTAAGTTACATACTTAAAAAGCATGAATCTATCTCATCAAGGACGTACCCAGAGGGGTGGTCCAGGGGGTCCGGACCGCCCCCCCTCCCCAAAATTTCAGTTTTTGTTAACAAAATAAGAATGATGAAGTCTTTTTGTGAAAAATTCTGCCTTTTTCACCGTTTGGACCCCCTCCAAAAAATTTTTCTGGGTACGTCCCTGTATCTCATCACATATTAAAAATAGCTTAAAGTATAGTCAACTTAAAACGTCTTTAGATAAAAATACTACCATCGATTCTGCACAACAAAAATTGTACGAAATAGAAAAGAAATGCTGGAATTCAGTAGTGGAAAGATTAATTTAAATAATTCAGTACCTAGCAAGATAATGTCTTGCTTGAGTCAAGACAATGTCTTGAATCAGGGGTTCTTCAAAACAGCCTTTTCACAATGATAATGGCAAATTTTTAAAGTTAGTGGAAACAATAGCTAAGTTTGACACAGTGATGTCTGAGCATTTACATCGAATTGAAGCATCAAAAAATCAAAATATCACAACCTGGGCGATAAAATTCAAAACGAAATAATTCATATTATTTCTGAGGCTATAAAGAGAAAAATATTAGACATGCTTAAGCAGTCTAAGTATTATTCCGTAACTTTGGATACTATACCCGATATAAGTCATACCGAGCAATTAACTATTGTTATAAGATTTGTTTACTATAATGAAGATACAAAATATGTCAAAAATTTGTAAGCACTTTCTGGGGTTTCAGAGTGTTTCCAATACTACTGGTCAAGGTTTATGTGATTTCATGCAGACATACCTTAATTCACTAAATATCAATATTTTAGATTTAAAGGGCCAAGCCTATGACAAGGGCGAAAATATGAAAGGAAAACATAAAGGACTACAGCAAAAAATCAAAGAAATAAAGCCACGGGCTTTTTTTTATTCCATGCACTGCCCATACATTAAACCTGGTTGTTAATGATGCAGCAAAAGTGACATTTGAAACAATAAACTAATTTAGTATAATACAAGAACTGTATAATTATTTTTTAAGTTCTGTTAAACGATGGGCTATAATCAAAACATATGTTACAAATTTAAATTTAAAGCCATTGTCCACAACTAGATGGAAAAGTAGAATAGAGGCAATTAAACATCTTAAGAATAACCTCGAAGAAATTTACCAAGCTCTTTTTGAGATAACGGAAGATAATTCCAAAGACATATAATTAGGGTATAAGCAGATAATTTAATAACGAAATTATTTTCATTTAAATTTATTTGTTCAATTAACATATGGTACGAAATTTTAAGCCATATTAATGTAATAAGCAAGATGGTGCAAAATCTCACATATTGCATTCAAACCGTCATACAAAATCTTGATTCTATTTTACAGTATTTCAAAGAACAACTTTCCTTTGAAATTCCATATCGTCGTCAATGAAAATAGCAACTGACCTAAATGTTGAAAGCTCTTTTCCTGAAATTCGAAGAAGAAATAGGAAAAGAATGTTTGAATATGAAGCACCAGATGAAGCTATTAACCATGGAAAAGAAAATTTTAAAGTGAATTTCTTTTTCTCAAGTTTAGATACCGCAATTGCATCAATTACGGAAAAGTTGCTATTGATCAAAGAACACAATGACGATTTTAAACACATCCACAATATAAATAAGCTAAAAGAATTTGAAGATTTATTAAATATGTATCAGAGTTTGTATCTGAAAGTTAGAGACGAAAAAAATTCTGAAAAGCGATATTGATGGGAAAACCTTGTTTGAAGAACTGAAATTGCTTCGACGATTTATTAAAGACAATATCACTCCAACTGATGTACTTAATTATTTATATAAGCATGTTTTAACAGAAACCTTTCCAAATGTCACTGTGGTACTGAGAATTTATTTGACGTTACCAGTATCTGTAGCCTCCGGGGAAAGACTTTTTCGAAATTAAAAATAATAAAAAACTATCTACGCTCAACTGTGTCTGAAGAACGACTTACAGAGTTATCAATGATTTGCATTGAAACCGAAATTTTGGAAAAATTAGGTATAAAAAACTTAATTAAGAATTTTTTGCAGTGAAAGCACAAAAGCAAATATTTAGTTTTAACACCAGTTTTTTTTATGATATTAGTGAAAAATTTATTTAATTTTAATGTGCTTCTTTTTCGAGTACTTGATAATTTTAATGTGATAATAAACATGTTACATGTAATGCTATGAATATTAGTTTTTATTTTCTATTTATTGATCGTATAAACAAATGTTACTTACGTTCTAGGCATATATATGGAAATTTTAACTATATATTTATATGAAAATTTAAAACAAATCTTAATTTTGGGAGACGGAAGGGGGGGGGCGTCAAAAAAGTAGTTTGCACAAAGGCGCAATCCACACTTGGAGCGGCCTGAGTAGTACTTACATTTTCGAACTAAAAATTAGAAATTAAAAGATATTGGGCCTTTTAATTTCAGTGAGCACTTGTCCCCTGAATTTTTATGTGCCCTGTTCTCATCGCCAAAAATAAAATAAGGTTCTTTCGGAAAATTTTCGTGAAGGAGACGGCTTTTCGCTAGCTCTATGTCATTGAAAGAAAGTATTTTTTATGGTTCCCCCCCCCCTCAATGATTTGCAGGTTGCGACGCCATTCGCTACGCATAATTATAACTTTCCATATTTTTGTGGAGTTGTGAGTTTTTCAAAAACTGATGAATAATTCGCAAAGCTAAAGTACCGCCAGTGACGTCACGCGCAAAATGTCTGTTGTTCGCCACTTTAGCTTGTTCGTATCCAGTGCCCATAAAGTTAGGATTTCGCATGCTTGAAAATGAGAACTGAATACTGTACAACTCAACTTATCTTTTAATATGTCAGCGCACATGTGTTTTATTTACAAAATTATTGGTTTGTTGATACTGATGTAATCAGTGTTATTTATTTATTATTTTCATTTAATCCTCGCCGTTAGTAAAAATATTGAAAATGTCGAGAATAATTGTCAAGAATCTTCCGAAATCGGTAAGATTTTTACGTATTACATCATTAAAATTTTAGAATGTTTTCATCTCTTGCTCATCAGTTTTCGTTTCTATATTTTATGTAATAATAGTTGGAAAAAAAATCGTTAAAAATTCTATTTAATTCTCTTCCTAGCCACGCAAGCTTTAATTTATGTTTATTTGACATAAAAATAAGTTTTTTATGTTGTTGTTTTCTCTAATAGATAACTGAAAAGAAACTCAGAGAGGCGTTTGAAACGAAAGGTTGTATAACAGATTTGCAGCTAAAATATAATAAGGCAGGAGTGTTTAGACAATTTGCATTTATTGGCTTCAAGAATGAAGACGAAGCAAACGCAGCGAAGGATTACTTTAATAATACATTTATTCATACATCCAAAATTAAGGTGTGTATAAAACTATATAAATTAAACATAGAATGCTGGAATCTACTTGGTTTTCTCTGTTTGTTTGTTTTTATTTTTTCTGTGTAATCTGTACTTTAAATTGTCATCTTATTGGCAAAATTATAACTTTTTTACAATTCAAAATACACCATAGAATTAGTAAAAATGCCTAATTGTATTTATTCTGTTAACATTAAAAATATTGTAGGTTGAAATTTGCACAAATTTGAATGATCCCAATAAGCCAAAAGCATGGAAAGACTTTTTGAAAGAAAAAGCCGAAAAAGCAAAAATAAATGAAGTAGAAAAGGAGTCTTCTTCTAAAGACAAGACAAAAGTAAGTGTCTGTTATTTTAATGCATAAATAATGTTTGTGCTATCAGTGTTGCCGTATTACTTCTACCAGGGTTTGCACTAGACTGCGGGATTGTGGGATTCCTGCAATGACACACTGAATCTCGCTCAAAAATGTGACACTCGTGGACTTTTTCTGTATTCTGAGTTGTTTGATTTTGATGCAGCTAAAATATTTAATGACTTAAAGAATCAAAGATATCAAATTCATTTGTTTATTATGTTGCTAATTCTGATATTTATAATCTTAGCTGCACTGTATTTGTATAGTTATGTTGATTTTGCTCGTAAAATGTGAAAAATAAATAATTTTTTGAAAATAAACAAAATTCTCAAATTCTCACCCAGATTTTTAAAAATCCCACTTAATTTTCAAACTAAAGTGGGGGAATCTCACCCAATTTTTTTCCCTAGTGTGAACCCTGCTTCTATGCCAGTTAAGGGCTACTTAACCAGAAACCAGTGGCGTAGCGAGGGGGGGTTTTGGGTGTCAGAACCCCCCCTAAAATTTAGCTGAGTTCTATTATTGACATGAAGAATGCTATCCATAATGTAGATTATCCATTACATCATTGCCCTAACCCCCCCTAAAACTTTTTTCTGGCTACGCTACTGCCAGAAACATGAGAAATTGTTACACAAACGGAAGCATGCAATTTGTCATACTGCTAACTTTTCAAATTTACTATAAAAGATCAAATGAACAAAACCTTAAATGCATTGCTAAATAGTGAGCATTAACATTTTTCCTTTAATGGTAAAGCATTAACATTGTTAAATATAAGATAATCACACACTTTCTTGTAACCGCAACAATCACACGTTTATGTGTTAATCCTAGAAGCTTACTTACAGGTTCCCTACCTATTATTAAAATGTGTGTTTACCACTGGTTACCTCCAGATCCAACTTATAAAATATTTACATTTCATTGGATAATTCTAGATCCCATCAAAACCTATATATATGAGTGACTGTTAAATCTTATAAAAAATTTCATTTCCTTTTTCCATTGTGTTGTGGGTGTCATGTTCTATATTTACTTGTTAATAAATTCCTTATTCGGTTCACAGATGTATCTCTTTACAAACATGACCAAACTTTTCATTTTACAGCAACAAATTAACTTTTGGAAATGTGAGACTTAAATGTAGAGGGTAGGTAGGACCTAGCCACAGAAGTCTGAGAGATTGTATGTTTCCAGTTGAGAGTTAAGATTTAATGCAAGTGATTCATTATTTTGGGAGGATATTATAGGAAATAAGAAAATTACATATCTCTTACTTAAATATACCAGCAAACTGATAGCAGGGGTTGATGCAGATGACAATTGGATATGTTTTGTGGCTCCTTCAGAAAATTACAAACAATTAAAACGGTCCCCTTCACAGAAATACAATCAATTTAAATGATCCATC
>JAWZYV010018249.1:0-28810 GCA_038373885.1 Cheiracanthium punctorium | reverse complement strand
CTTACATACTTTAGACGGTAAAATTTGCTTCCAACAACGGTACAGTAACATGTAAAATAACCTTTCAATAAATTGTTTCCTCAATATCGCAATTCTGCTGCTGCCACTCACTGAGATCAAAGAAGACACTTCAAAAATGAACCATGGAATTGCAATCATGTCTCATTAAACTCAAATTTCCGTTTTAACGATCGTCAAATGGGAACATTCTACTTACATAAAACACTAACGTATGCGGTGCCAAAATCGAAGATATTTCTACGCTGCGAATGGCAACAACTAGATGTAAACATTAGCTTAATGACAATAACATATACGCAAAAACCCAAGTTAAAAGTTCAATGACGTCAAGCGAAGCAAGCCTATTAGTTACTGGTTACGTATGTCACGCAGTAACTAGATTACAGAACAACAGTGCACGCACACCGGAAAATGAAAGATCCTTCGGATCTTTTCACAGCTTTAAAATATCGAATTTACAATACATGGCGCGTTTATTGCAAATAAAAATTGAAAAAAGTCATCATGCAGTGGGCTAAAGCACATTTTAGCCATTTCCTGTCCATTGTTATTATTGTAACCAAGGATAAATAATGCGACCGTACTATAAAACACCAGGTTGCTTACATCGACATTTTAACCCCACAGCAGCTGTTCTGCATTAATTTGTAAAACACGTTATCACTCAATACAGTTTTTTTTTAAACACTATTCCACTATTCGTTCCTCCAAGAGTATTTTTATACTAATTTTATGAATGGAAATGTCACCAATTATGTCTTTTCATACATTTTGAAATGTTATTGGCATTGCCGCCATCGGCTTTTATCATGACACAGGGCCGTACCCAGAAAAAAATTTCGAGGAGTGTCCAAAATTTCGGAAGGGGACCAAACGGTGTAAAAGCCTGAATTTTTCACAAAAAGACTTCATCATTATTATTTTGTTAACAAAATTTGAAATTTCAGGGGAGAGGTCCGGAGTCCTGGTCCAGCCCCCTGGGTGCAGCCTTTTCATGACACCCCCACAATTTGTAGAAACCCTAACCTAAATAAATTTCATGACAAATACTAAACCAAAGAAACACTAGCTGCGTGTATGTTCTTCGCACGGAAGGAAAGGAAAATTTTTTTAGATGTGTAATTCGCAATGATTCCAGTGATGTGGGATCTAAAAATAAACAAAATTATTTAACTCTTGACGTAAAGTTACTCATTAGTTACTCGACTAACCTGAGATCATTGCAATATCATGTCACAAAATACTATGTCAGTATCATTCGCGATCAGAAAAAGAAATGCTTGACGGTTTGCAGCGAAAACTCGTTACTTTCAAAATATCTTATCTCTACATCATACTGTCTATAAGGTTGAAGAGTTATAACATTAATACCTTGGATTGGACACATATGATCTGGACAAACGTTTGCTCATTTTACTCTCACTTGCAACTGAGCTTATTAAAGTTATTTTGAGATGTTGGGGTTATTCGGGGCCTTCGCTATTAGTAACGGGCCTGCGCGTGTATTTTGATGAGTCATCCAAAGAGGCCTACGGATGCTCGCGTCTTCCCGTATACATCAAGCAATTTTTAAGCTTTCCGATGCTTTGAAACGTTATTAAATGTAGTTTTAAGTAGTGATTGTGTTACTAATTCAAGTACGAACTCATTAACAGTTTCATTACTATGATACACGCGGGCATTAAAGTAAATAGATGCATGTAATTTGAAGGAAAAACAAAGTAGTGCTCACTCTCATGATTCATTATTTTAGCTTGAATTTTAATATACATGAAAAAATTAAGCTGACTTTTAGTATACATTAAAGTAAACGAATACACAAATGATACAGACATTTTTATGCATTTCTTTATACTGAATGTTTAAGTTTCACATTTTCAAAGCAGTTACAACCATTATTACTTTTAAAATAAATTTAACTAGTAGTTATTAAATTTTCATTTATTAAATATTTTTCGGTTAATATATTAACAAAATATACGACGAGGAGCTGAAATAGGATTTAAAATATTTGATATTTACAATTCACGTATACAAAATTTAAGTACTGATATACTATTTAATTTTTAATCTTTTGTAAGGCGTAGGTATCAGAAGAATGTTTGCTATAATTATAAGTACAACCTGTGTACTGCAAGTCCTTGGTATTTACATGAAAAATAATGTAAATTAATTTAACGAGAAACATTTAGAATGAATTACAAAATAAAGGGTGTTCCATAAATAGTAGTACGAACTTAAAGGGGAGATAATATATCAAAAGGATTAAGAATAACATAACAGTGTATGATAAAACACGTTTGTTAACTGTTTTTATTTTGGTTAGTTCAAATGAGTTTATTTATCGAAAATTTTACCATTCGAAATGAAAATGATTTATAATTTTCAGTGTTAGTTCCATATACTTTTTCTTCTCCAAGGAAAAATTATAAATTTTAGAAAACCATACTAGGAAATACCACTAATATTCCAACACCTTTTTTTAACTTATTATTAACTGGCGATTGAAAACAAAATGTTTTCGTCCCTGCATTGTTGTATATTAGGGTTATAGCTTTAAAAAAAAAAAAAAAAAAAACCTGCTCCACGGACTTTGAATACAAATTAAGATAAACTAACAGCTCTAGGACTTAAAAAATTTCAAGATCCCTTTTCACAAGTTGCGCTAAACACTGTAGTAAACTAAAGACAAACTATCTCTGAATTAATTAATTTTTATCATAGCCATTATCTAAATGGAACTTTGAATTTGAGTATGATGAACGCTTATACAAAATATTAACTTCAATTTAAGTTTCTACATAAACATGTGCAAGAATTAATAACATATTTTACAGTACTTCTGCACTGAAACCAATATCACACATTTAGTTGCATTTATAATAAATGATAAATGACATTTTCAACTGAAAGATTTAAACAGATAAGAATGTCTAACTAGTATTACAACGCACGCTTATTTACTAGAATAATAAACTACCCAAGTTAAACGATTTCAGATTCAAATGATTTATAAATAACACATGAATATTAATTCACAAAACATGCTTTATATCCTATAAATTTGTAGAATTTCTAAATACAAGTGTACACTTACCTTTACATTCAGAACTTAAAGTTCGAATTCTATGATTGAATTCGTTGATTTATTTCCATAAAAAAAAGCGCAATCGTCAAAAAATTATTACCTACATCTAAAACACCTTGTCATTAAATCATTATGACAAAACTATAACAAAATTGTTTTTTAATTATAAAATAAATTAACGTTTATAATCCCAAATCGCATACAATCGAACAGCGCAAATGTAAATATTAGGCCTCAATGTTTCACTCATTTCTTCCGGTGGCAACGAAGAAGCAGGCCCGGTTGCTAATAACGACGGCCCCGGGTTATTCCTAGTTAATCTGTATTTCAGACATTTTTCGGGGCTATTTTGCTAATGACATAACTCTTGTACCAGAGCTTGTTAAGTGGCTAGAATTCAGCAAAAAGAGTATATCTGATAGGGGAAGGCATGGTAAAATGGCGAACTTAAGCAACTATGATTTTTACTGACCACTGTGAATGGGTCTAAAAAGAGATTTTTGGGATAACTTCTTTTGTACCTTGCCTTACTCTATGAACTTTTTAAATTGCCTCTTTAAACTTTTAAAAGGCGAAACCTCGGTTCTCCTAAAAAAGGTAATTTTCGTCATCTTTCCCCAGCCATAGGGTAAGATGACTAATGGGATAGGGTAAGATGACGAACTAACCCCGGAATGTGAATTAACATTCATGAACACTTTATTAGCAAATAATTTTAATGGAGAAATGCACCAAAACTGCTTTTTTAAAAATTATGCCAAGTGGAGTCCAGTTGATTAATACTTAAACACCCCCACTCTCGCCAAGGTGGCGATAACAATACATAAGCAGTTGCCACATTTTATATTTATGTGGTAACGGTAACTTAGAATTTACACGGCGGTTTGGAACAGCATGTAAGTGCATTACTTTATATATTTTTTATTATTATTCTATTTCTTTTTTTCCCATTCGTTTACATCTAGTTCTTTTGGGAGCGTTAAAACATGTGCTTAACTCCTTAAAACCCATGACTGCGAAACTCGTCAAAGTGAGGCGATTTTTTTAGGTTGGCGAAAGTGATTGGTGATTGTGCTCAATTGATTCAGCGTCCGACGTCATTAAATTGATGCTTTCAGAAGAAAACTGCTAAATGAATACAGCTATTTATATCATTTCGGAAAAACGCATTATGTGAAATTTTAAACTCCCGTTATCCACGCTTTCGTATTAGCAATTTTAAATGTATGAACATTTCGACTTAATTATTTCTCATGCTTTTTAATGTGACGTGAAATTGACGTAATGTCTTATGAAATGTCATACTTATGCGTAGAGACAGGCTTTTATTCTGCTTACTGACTGGTCGGGGAGAGTGTGTAAACTAGCGGAAATGCCCATTCTTCGCACGGGAATGCAGATTATTAAAAAATCTAACAGGAATTGTGCAAACTAAATTGCCATCACTTAGCTGATGTTAAACGAAATCAATATTCAACCTGTGACATCAAAATGACGTCCAACTCACTTGCAATGTGTCACTGTGTTTACTACACAATTTTATATTGAGAAGCTGTTATTTAGAAGTACGTGCAAATCAAATTAAGATTTTCTCTCATGCTTTTGTACATAAATGTTTAAAATTTCAAGCTCTCAGCAGGTCCGGTCAAAGGGGAGTGCGAATGTAGGCGATCGCCTAAGGGCCAGTGGTGGCTCGTGGGATACATCAAGTACTGCCGGGCTGCACTTGAAATTATCAGCACATACTTTAAAATAATTTATTCTACTAATTTTCTTAAATTCAGATTAGAATTGTGGAATTCCTATGGTAAATTTTTAAAAAATCTCAAAAAAGAGAAAAAACCGTATTGTACTAACTGCCGGATCGCTCATTCAGAAAAAAAAAGTCCTTTAATCTTCCCGCAATTCAACTGAGATACAGCCCTCAGAGCTGATAAAAAAATTGGCAGCACCGTTGCTATGGCAACGACTATGTAAGCAGTCTCTCCGGCATAGGGTAGCATGCGGGGTATGTAGCTAAGATTCAGCTGATGAAAGGTTTTCTAATACGGCTGCACTTGTGAATTCGACTAACTGATTGGATCGGACGAGAAGTGAGGGAGGGGGTAAGACACAGAGAATATTCTAACGGAAGCAATAGTATTTTTTTTTTTTTTTTTTTTTTTTTTGACTGGGAAGGTTGAAAGTTCTTAAGCTTTATTTGTTAGTGTGTCCATGTATTATTGGAATTTATAATTTAACCGTTTTGAAACATGGAGCCCCGTTATGATCCACTTTGCGTCTTGCTTGAAACTCCGTTTAACATATGAAAAGAAGATGATAAACGAAAACCACTAAAAGAAAATAGACCGACACCAAACTTGTCCATTCATAAGAAAAAAGCAGGTTCGTTAGCATAGTCGTAGCTTCCAGTCATCATGGTATGCTCTATTCTCGTGGCTATGTGGCGGTTTTTATTTATTAAAAAAAAAGTTTTGTTGGCCATGTTTAATCGTTGAGATTAAAAAGAGCGTTTGGAATGGTACCGGATATGATGGATTAACCACCATCACACGAGCATGTAAAACACATGAAAGCTCAATCGAACATTTAAAAAATTCTTTAAAATTTAAGGAGTTGATAAGAAGTGGGACCTAAATTGCTGACGCATTAAAGGAAAACTCTCGACTTTATATTGCTGAATTTATCAAGAAGGTAAGCCTGAATAGACGCTTGATGCAATTATCCATTGTTTTTAAGTAAGCAAGAACTGGCATTTACGAGGACATGGCGAGCGAGAAAATTCTTTAAACATGGGAATTTTAAAGAGCTTTTAAAATCATTGATATCTGAATTAAAACAACGCCTTTTTATGAGGACATCACTGACCGATTCGAAAGTTTAAAAGAAAGGAGGATTGATTTGACTTATAAAAAATAAGTAAGTTTTCTTTTTTCTTTCTTTTTTTTTTTTTCTTTTCTTCTCAAGTTATCATTACAAAAGAAAATTCTAACGAAAATTCGAATCTGACACGGATTAATGCAATTTTGAGTATAAGAGCGGCTGGTTGAAATTTATGTCCATTTTATGGAAGTAAAATAGGATCGCTTACATTTTTTATGTAATTTCTTACTTTTTTTTTTTTTTTTTTTTTTTTTTTTTTAAATCCTCGGTGAGGGCTTAATTCGCCAGCTTTCGAATTCAGTAACAAAGATTTTCTATTCCTGTCCGGAGGAGGGGGGGAGGGGGGGCTCATATGTTTCAGGCTGCACTAACATTTTTGACGACGGGCCGCCGCTGCTAAGGCCCCGCTCCTTGGTTGGCACATCACATTAGCAGGGATGTGCCAGCTGAAATTAAATTTTGGAGCAATTTGTGGAGCAATAAAAAAGACATTTTTGGAGCAATTTGGAGCAAGAAAAACAGATTAGTGGAGCAATTTGGAGCAAGAAAAAGTCACTTTTGGAGGATAAGAATGTCAATTTTGAAATACAAAATTTATTTTTGAAGGGAAAGAGAAAAGTCATTAAAGAATGCCAATCAAAAAAATGAAAATTAAGGAGGTTCTTAAAAACTCTTAGCTTATAACAAAAACCAGTTTTTTATTGTTCTTTTTTTTGGGGGGGGGTGTCAGAAGCTTATGAAATAAATAAAAAATTCAGTTATTTTATACATTGCTATACAAAATATCTATTTTAAATCAAAAATACAATATTTACTAAACTATCTTAACTACCATGAGCAGCTAATAAAAATTTGGTAACAAAAAATTACAAATTTATATAAAATTAAATTTAAAACAGAGGTCAATTTTTACTCTTAAGGCATTGGAGGTTTAAACAAAGGGATGCCAAAGAAAAAATATTCATTTTTAAGATTAATAGAGAACGATTGAAATTAGAATGCTTAGAATATGTGATGACTTTTGCAAAAATTCGGGAGATTTACAAACGTTTAAACATGTATGGAAAAATAAAAAATGTAGCAGTTTTGCATAATTTGGAGCGAAATTTCCAAACACGATCTTTTTGTAGCAGATTGGCACATTAGGATTGATTTGGCACAATTTGGAGCAATTGGAACATCTCTGCATTAGACAGAGCTTGATAGATGGTTGCTATATATCCCGAAAAAAAAGGAGAGAAATAAAGATAATATGTACTAGCAGTGCTAGTAATAACTTACATAAGACATGATAGAGAAGAGGCCCCGCTCTTGCACTTCGCCTGGGGCCTCGCACGCCCCTCGGGCCGGCACTGCGCTCAGGGTCGGACTGGCCTATCTGCCCGCGGGCAGATGCGCCCTCCTTGTGGATTTTTTGCGCCCACAATGCAGTTTCAAATAAGACTAGACCCGTGGACTAGATCCCGTGACGATATGGGGGACTAGATCCCCCGTTATAGGACTAGATCCCGTGGGATTAAAACTGAGAAATGAATTATTTTTATTAGTTTTGCGTTGCCTTCCTTATCATCAACTGAGCAAACAATTTTGCGTATTTATGTATCTTATCCAACAATATATGAATCAATAATTACAAATTTTAACGTTTTAATTTTTTTTAAATTATTTTGAATGAGTATGGATTAAACATTGTAATCTATATTTATCGCTAACTTCGTTATCTCCAAAGGAGCTGAAATATTTTATACGAATGTATCTCTTAGTGAACAAACACTAATAAATAATAAAAAGTTTTCACTTAAGGTTTTAATTTTTAAATTCACGCTTTTAATTATTTTACGAAAATTAAATCAAGACTAGGAAACTATTCATCGGACTTGTTCGATTTTTTACATTCTTTTTTCAGCAACTAAGAAAATAATGGTATGTTAATATACTATCAGGCATGAAAGCACAAAACAGCTAAAGAGACTGAACTTAGCTTTGGATCATACAGAGCAAATAAATTATTATGCATTTAACACATTACCTGTTATTTTTTTAAAATGTATTCATTATTAAATTAACTAATATTCATTATATCACTGTATTCAGTATAACTAAATTCATTAAACTAATTTAAATACTAAATCTCAAATGCATGAGGGATGTTGAAAAAGGCTGAATTCTGTCAAAAGACTGAAAACTTTCATGCCTGTATACTATTAATGACTATGTCATTTTATCTCTCACCCTCTTTATTGAAAATTGTCCGAAAAATGTGTCCCAAATAAGCGCCATAATTTAACGTATATTTAAATACTATTAGTTCACAACAGTTTTAATCTATTGTTACAATACTTCGTAAGCTGTAGAATATGCATTACAAGTATTTTTTTTATAATAGGTTACAATCATAAAAACTTCAACATAGGGTTACGAAGCGAAATACACGAAAGATGAGAGATAAAATAACATAGTCAATTAATACCGTTTTAATATGGCAATAATGAAACTAAAAAATTAGGGGGGTTCAGGGGGGGTGTCTCCCCTAACACTCCATACTAAAATCTCTTTTCTTATTTCTCTGCAATCAGTTGTTAAATTTATTCTAAGCTTAAGGGAAATACTCATCTGAAGTTTGTCAAGCAATGTTGCCGTGGGATCCAACATCACAGTCGCTTCAATAAATCTTTTTTTTTTTTTTTTTTTTTTAAGTGAGGGATTACATTCTCAAATCATCAGCGCTGTAGGAAAGGGTGATGATGATGAAGAAAAAGAGCCAGTGATCATGGATCCTCATACCTATGGGCAGGGTGGTGCCATAGTAGGGCTGTGACTTCTAGTAACACTAAAAATAGTAATTTTAGTAGGCTGTCAGGCCAAAAATAGTAGTCAAAACTTTTATCCTTTAAACCAAGGAATATCATTAAATATTGTGCAGTTTTAATGTTATTAAATCAGAAACAGTAACACTTACCACCCGTGCAGGATTAAGACAACACGGGGCCTGTACTTCAGCGACGTACCCACACTTTTTTTTTTTTTTTTTGGGAGTGAAAACTTCTTTAGGCACATTGGGATGTGGAAAAACCACTGCTTTCACACGATCATCTCGCTCAAATACATATGGAGGAAAAAGTTAATTCTGAGGTCATAGCTACACACAGGCGCGTAGCCAGGAAAATTTTTCGGGGAGGGATATGCGACTGTAAAAATTTTCGGGGGGGGGATATGAACTTATATATACATAAATAGACGGAATTTCATCACTAATCCAAAAATTTCGGGGGGGGGATATATCCCGATATCCCCCCCCCCTGGCTACGCCCCTGGCTACACAGTTTATTGCCTGCTGAGATTTCTTCCTCCTTTCTTTTAATTTTAGTGCTGCCATGTGTTATACGTAAGAACTTCAAGCTGCTTTTTAGCTGTCCTTCTAGCTTCTGTGACTGGTATTGAACTGTGAACCCAAGGCGTGATAAGCGAGTAGTCTAACCACCAGACGGGTTCGACTCAGGATAAAATAACTAAAGCTTGAAGTGATTGTTGTTTCAATTTCAGAATGGGAACTTTTACGTATCTAAATAAATAAAATTAGACTGTGACAGGGCTCCCACCAAATTTTCTATCAAAAAAAGGGGAAAAAGGTACCATCCCTTTAAGAAAAAGGGACCATCTGTTAGAAAAAGGGACCAAAAAGGAACTATTTAATAAACGGTCATTTTTAAAGGAATAAAAAATTTCCTCTGAAATACAACCTCAATTTTACTTCGCGTACTTCTTATGTCCTTTACACTGAAGTAAACACAATGAAAATATTCTCACATGAATAATATAAAACTTCACTAAACCACTTTTAAGTTTTCATACATTATTTTTGAATTGAATATTTTGAAAGATACAAAATTGAGAGTTCCACTGCATAATTTATTCAGTTCCCTAATATACACTTATGTTCACAAAGAAATAAAATTGAAAGATTTCATTAATCAAATGTGTAACATTCTTCTGGAAATGATTACTAACACACATAATTAGATGAAATCCTGGCTCTTATAATGACTAAACAAAGCTTAAACTACATTCTTGTAGACTCATACAAAACTCAAACACAATTTGCTGAATATGCAGAAAAAAAAAAAAAAAAAAAAAAAAAAAAACTGAAATCCGCCGATTCGCGACCCCTCCCCTCAAAAAAAAAAAAAAAAAAAAAAAACTTCCGCTTTGCACAGGCCTTATTATTAAAGGTCAAAATTAACGGTCGCCACTCGCCGACTGTATTTTTGAAAGTGGAGACTGCAAATTTATGTAACAGTCGCCACAGTTTATTTCCCCACTCTCTTTCCTTTTTTTTACACAAAGTTTATATTAATTGAAAGTAAAACAGAAACGGGGCATTAAAACAGACGTTGTTGGCACGAGTCAATTAAACTCCAAGATCGATGTCGGCATGGCGGGGAGGGGGAGAGCTGGATCATTGATAAAGGGTATTAGAACGACTTGACCAATTAGCAAAAGTAATCATCTGTTATGGAAATTTTCAAACGGGGATTACGACAATGCGTAAGATTGCGGTTTGAAGCAGACACCTGCACTTGTTTGTTTTTGCAAGGGCTCTCTTTCTGAGAACAAACATCCGAAGAGTGGCGAGCATTCATTTATAAATTCTTTTCTTGTGATATATTAATACCAAAAAATAAAATAAAATAAATAAATATTTCAAGATTTATTCCGGCATAATAAGGCTTATGGCAGCATAAAGTTGATGACAGCTGTCCGTCGTGGAAAATTAACAATGTTCGTCATGAACAAAGACCAATGGAGTACGCAAATGCAGCCGCGGGGGATTTAAAAATAGGGATACTTTGTTCTCGCAAAAAGGCAATTTTGTGTACCATATAGAAAATATTCAGAACTGGTTGTGTGCAATCTGAAAATCGTTAAAGTTTCTTCCTAACCCAGACAGCACATAAGCCTAAATCAAGCTTGAGATTTGGCTTGGCAATGCAAGGTTGGCTTAAGCTGGATTTTCACTTGCAAAGTGCGGTGATGGAGCCATCTGTGAAAGAGAATGGACATTAATTGTCTAGCGTCCTCAAATTTGTTGAAAGTTCGTAAAAGATGTGTTTTAACGGGGATGGGTTTTTTATTACCAGTGTCATATTACCGGCAGGGCAAACGGGGCAACTGACCAGGGCCTACAGATTTTAGGGCTCAAAAATCTTACATCTTACACTTTTGTAATTTTAAAATAAAATTACAGAGGATAAAAAAAATTCAGAAGCTAAATGATTTTTTTAATTATAAAGTTTGAACAATGAAAATAATTCAAATTTACATTTGTATAAATTAATTTAAACTTATTTTTAATTCTTCGAAATGCTCTATATCGATATAGCATACCAATATATGTAGGAAAATAACTAACCACATTTGTAAAGAGAATTTTTAGCGTTAAAAAATAGCAAAAATTTTCAATTATTTGTTATTATAAGAAATATTTACAAAAATGACTAACGTGTTTGTATTCCATACATGTTATGTTAGCAACTGTGATATAGCATTTTGAAGTAACGTTTAACTATCTGTTTCTTTGATTTCAGATTACTTAACACAAAATTTGTGTTAAGTAAATAAACCCATTCTATATTTCCAAATATAGAAATTCTTCAAAATAAAATACAATTATACTACGAAATTGATTTCAAAATCAGTCGTTTGTCTCGATTTTGGCCAGCGGCAGTATTACTCATGAGTGTTGCGAAAGTTTTAAAGCATGTGTTGCTCTTAAGTTTATATTATGCTTATTTCCCTATTAGTAGAGTCTCTAAATCACACATAAAATTATTTTAATTTTGATGCATCCCATAGAAAAAAAAAAAAAAACACATAACATATCGCCCACTTATCAATATGGCCAGAACACCCCAGAGGTGCCTCTTTTTGAGTTACGCGAACGAAAGAAAACAGATGAATAAGTGATGACTGTCACTCTCTGATTCTGATAAGCATTCAATTAGGAAAAAAGTAACTTATTTTTAAAAGGAAATTTTATCGGGTTTCATTTACGATAAATGTCTGATTGCGTTGCTTGGAATTTTGTGAAGGAACAGTTATACATCGTGTTTAGTTAAGGGTCGTTTCAATCGGTCATATTTTTGTTACGGTATCATTTTAATAGAAAGTGTTTCGTAAAGGGGCCCGTAAAACGATCGATAATCTTGACTGCGATGATCCATGTAACGGAAGGGGCAGGGGGAATGGCAAGTTTTCGAGTGAAAACTTGGACATACCAGGGCAAAGGGAGTAAAAAGGGATGCCAATTGCTGAAAGGTTGTCGGGCGCCGTGCTTTTTCAAGCGTCGTAGTAGGGGGGCACTACAAAGAAATACTTTTGACAAACGCAATGTTAGGTTGAGCCTGTAGGTAATGTGCAGAAATTTGTATACAGCCCCAATGCAGATAGAAAGCCTTTATTAAGAAAGTGCGATTCCAGAAAAAATCTGCAGGTGTTAAATACCGTTCATAGTGACCACCTGAAGGTCGACTAAAAACATGCGGTATTCTCAAAAGAATTTAGCACAAAAGTTGCGTCAGGAGTTTAATAAAAGCAAGTCTCAAAAAAATAAACGGAATTGAACAGAATAAGGGATAATGTTGGAAGGAATGGAATTCATGCACGTGCAAAAGTCATTGATATCATAGAAAAGTATACTTCAGCTAAATGTCAGGACAGGAAATTTATTAATAATTTTAAGCGTTGCGCTCGGAAGAGTTGAAAGAAATCTTGGTGAAAGTCGAACATATAAATTTCATCTTTTGGCGTTCTTTGAAAAGAGTGGGAAAAACGAAGGTTCGCTAGCTAGAAATCATTTTTGTGTATGGCGGGACGCCTTGCAGTTTTACAAAGAGAGCAACCGCGAAAGAAGGGGGAATGATTGAATGCCTATGACCTTTGTGGTCAGGGCGTAGCGATCAATTTGCGGGAAGCTTTTGATGTTGGTCGGTGAGAATTCGTAGGCAAAGCTTCAGAAAAGGAAAAAATATAATAAGCATCAAGGGGAGGAAAATTGAAAATAAAATTTAAAAAAAACATGGCGGTGTTGACGATAAGGTTGTAGAAATCCAATGAGAAAGTGTGAGATTTGAGGAATGACCAATGGCAAGTTAGAGAGAGGTAAATTTCGGACAAAAGAGTTAGTAACTGATCGGTTTAGGAGAATTAGGAGCCACAGAGTGGCTAAACTAATTATTTACGAGTTTAGGGGTAAAAATGGGGAACGAAGATTTGAGCAAAACTGGACTGCACAGCCAGAGAAGGTAGATTTTTTAGGGATTTCTCAGAGTTTCTTAGAGTTTGAGATTTATCATCGTTTTGCAAAGGTTCTCTTAGTGTATTAATTTTTCGTCGTTTAAGAACTTTCAGAATTTTATTTATGTGATCCTCATTAGTGGATATTTAAATAAGTGTGTTAAAAAATAAAACTAAAAGATCACCATCCCTTCTCTGCACCGGATTACAGGTAAATCCAATTGCCATCAATCAATTAAAAAGTGACAAATTTGAAATAATTAATAATATTGTTTATTGTTGTTAAAGTAGTTAGAATGTGTTTTGGTAAACAATAATAATTTAATTGTTCTAAATTAAGCCATTTTCAAGATCAGTTTAAATATTTTTGGTAAATGTAAATAAGATTTTTATATTTAATAAATGTTTTTTATAGTTAATATTTTAAATCCATTTATTTCTTTCGTCAGAAAATACACAACGCAATGTAAAATTTTATTTTACACTTATGTAGAACAGTTTAAATACCTTTTATGAGTTAAAATAAATTACCGATGGGTCTTTGTAACAATGAATCCAATTATTTCATACCTTATTTCACGGCTAAACTAAGGTTTAAATTGTTTCATCCATTTATTTCATGTTTTAATATGGTCGCATCGTAACAATGGTACCGTGACCAAACGGTTTAATAATTGTACCGTTACCACACGGTTTTACCAATGTTATCAAAAATTATAAGAACTATCTATACTACTTTAGCAATAGCACTATGTAAAAATAAAATAAAATAAAAGTTAACATGCTTACACGCGTTTGCTTAAAACTTAAAATTAAAAAGATTAAAGACAGTATTGAAATAATACTAACAGAAAAAAAATAAAATAAAAGAAACAAAGATTACCAGTAAATTATATCGTTGACTATTAAAAACTGCAAGGTTGAGTCACCGTCAATTTTCTTGTCCAGTTACATTGCTATGCAAAGTGTTGAGGTGAAAGATTATTATGATACCTTATATGTATTTTTATCATATATTACTTTATAAGAGAACTAGTTGAATATTATATATCTATTTTATTGAATGCTGCAACGAATTTATTTAGAGTGTTTACTGTACGTTAAGTTACAAAACTGAATAAGATTATTTCTTGTGTACTTGTGAGTATGCAGTTAAATCATGTTAGGAATGCATTTGCATGCATGCGTTTATAATTAGGTTTGGCGGACAGAAAAAAAAATATATTTATGTATATGTATTAATAATATTTTTCTTATTTCTTTATTTATGTTCCAAAAAAAATGTCATATTTTATGGTCTATCAACAACTTTCCTTTAAACATCTAAACCTACTTCGTACTTTATTTCGTTAATGTTACATTAATTATTTCATGAGTATTTTGTTAATATTTTATTCATATATCATATTTAGTTTACTTTAGTGCATTTTATTGTTTAATTTGTGTGTATAGCATTTTAATCTAAAATCATCTTACAATTTTGCGTTAACATTTTAGAATTATTCCTTTATTGATAATGTGCTAAAATTGTATTCTATTGCATACATATGTGGTAATATTTAGTAGTCAGTGTGTGATAACATATGAGGATTTAATTAATGATTTCAATTTTCACCCATTTACCTTTATCTCGATACTTTGTTTTGTTTTGTTTTGTTGATTAAGTTACTACCCTTGGTAATTAGTTTCTCTCTCAATATGGCACAACCTAATGCCGAAATTTCACAATCCAATTCCTCATTTCTAAGTTAGCGGGATTTCAAGCTATTATCCCGCAGTTTGACAATTTGTCGGCGGTGACACCAAAATACTTTCTTGATAACTTTGATAAGATTACTACTCTCGCTCAATGTACGGATGAGAAAAAATTATTAATTCTTAAGAATCGAATTCGGGGTGATGCACTTTCACACATTATTAATTCACCGGATTTCGCAGACGAGCACAATTATGACACATTTAAAACAAAATTTCTTGCATTTTTCGATAACAAACTTAGCTTAGCCACAAGGCAAAAACAATACTCAAATTGTAAAATGAATGAAGGAGAGAGTGCAAAAATCTATGCGACACGTGTAGCTACGGCTACACAAATTTTTTCGGGGAAATCGATTTGACTAACCAAGATACTAAGGCACTATTTGAGCATACAAAATTGTCCAAATTTCTAGAAGACTGTGACAAGTTACTACTCCCCCCAGAAATGTACCAAGGACTCGATGTGTTTCCCACGATGCGGAAAGCACACTTGACCAGTGCACATTCCAAGAGCAAAGGGGGTCCTTTGATTTTGCCGACCGACCTCACACGACGAGTGCGAACGCACAGGGGGCTTGGAGGAAGATCGGAGGCGAGGCCTTTTGATTTTGCCGACCGACCCCACACGTATGTGGAAACCCTAGACTGGGCGCTGACAGAGAGCCTCAGAGTCGTTTTGGAGACTGTTCGAGGAGGTCGGACAGAGATCGGCTCTCAGAGGGACGAGAGTTCCCGAATTCCAGAGCGAAAGTTGATGCTTGTATTTAGGTCTGCAGAATGCAGTCAATGTTTGTAAATGTGTATTTTAATAATCAACGTTAAACAAAAACCTCACTCCTGTCTCGAGTCTCTTCAATTTTGTTTGTGTTTCCTGTTTAGCACTTGTGGCGAGTCCAAAACGCCACAGCTAAATAGACTAATATTATTTCTGGGGGCAGCGGTTTGGATGTTGGTTTTTTCTTCATAAACCATCGAACAGATAACTCGAGACATATTTTCGTGAAGGGAGAAATGATAATTTAGATCTGTGACTTTGAACTTACCGTAGAACACTCAACTTGTGCTTACGGAACAGTGAATAGTTCCGGGAAACATTGACGGAGTCCTGCGGGATAGAGATTTGTGAAATTCTTACTGTGGTTTCTTCAGTGGATTGTCCCTGATGTACTTCGGAGAGAACGTCGACCAAAGGGGTAAGTCTATTTTGAGATTTTTTTTCCGAGAGGCACAATGTTTATGAGTATTTTAAAGGATTAAAAAGAGTTAGAAAATTTGTTTCTTATGTGTGTAGGAATTGTAAATTTGAATTCATGTTTAATTGTTCTCAGGGTAAAATTCTTAGCTTTTATTTGTTTCTTTATTCTGTCGTAGTTTTATGCTAAAGTGCAAATCTAGTGTTGTAATAACCTAAGTGTATGTAGTGATAGGGCCACTCAGTTTTAGAATCCAGTGTAAAATTAATTCTTGTCAGTGCAGGGAAATAGGTATTTCGGGCACTGTGTTAACTGAATTAAGGGGTTTTCTGAAAAGTGTATTGTTTTGGTTACTGTTACTACTTCTTTCTTTTGGCATAATATTCACTTGAGAATGGCGTTTATGAAAAAACAAAGAAAGCACGTTCTGCTACTCTTAGCAGCAGAATTTGAAGTGGAGGTATCCGACTCAGATATTGTGAAAAACATTATTCGGGCTATAGAAGGATCTCCGGATTATGACGAGGATACGGCTAAAGCCTTTTTAGAGCGAATTTTAGAGGATCAAGAAAGCATAGCTAAGCAGGCAGAGCAAGCGCGGCTAGATAAATTAGCAGAGCAGGAGAGAATGGATAAAGCCGCAGAGCGTGCATATGAACTTGAAAAACTGAAAATTTGTAATTCAGCTGAGAGCGCGAGTGTAAGCTCGATAAGCACGGTGATTAGCGAGGAAACTACGAGGCGCATCAGTTTGAAAGATTTAGTCCCCAAATTCGATCCCAAGGTGTTGGGCATCGCCCTATTTTTTATGATTTTTGAGCGTCAGGCGGGTAAAGAAAAAGTACCCGAAAACATGTGGGTATCCCAATTGATTCCCCTATTACCTGCGGATGTCGCGGAAATTATTGTGAAGGAGCCGGAAGAGGTTAGCGATGACTTTTCTCACATCAAAAAATTGTTGCTAAAAAGATTCAGACTTAGCTCGTTAGCCCTTAAGACGAAATTCGAAGAGCACGGAAGAAAGGTCGGGGCTTTGTGGTCAGATCTTGTATACGAATTAAAAGGGTATTTGAATAGCTGGTTAGAATCGGCCGGGGTAACGTATTTTGACGCATTAAAGGAATTAATGTTGTTAGAACAACTAAAAAAGAGAGCCCCAGTAGAGGCCAGAGATTTAGATCAGTGTATTTAGATCAGAGTATTTAGATCAGTGGGAGGAGTTTAAGAAAGCGTCCGTTTTGGCTGAGAAACTTGACCATTTTGAGAATGTACGGCGAAACTATAGAAAGAAAGACGTTGGACAGTTGGAAAAGAAAGGGCAACATGGGAAGGAACATGGGAAAGAAAGGGCAAGTTCGGTAAGGAAAAGAGGGACTCAAGAGTCGGGGAAGAAAGACTTATGGACAGAGAGTTTCGGAAAAATGAAACTACTGCACCAGAGAATAAGTGTTTTGACAAAAGAAAACCGGTAGTATGTTTTCATTGTTCTGAAGAAAGTCATATTAGGCCAGTGTGTCCCCAGTTGGCAAAAAGGCGAATTGAAGTTGTTAATAACCTTAATGTATTGAGCGAGTGTTTTACGCCGGTTACGAGCAAGGTTAAGGTAAATGGTATAGAACGGGACTGCTTACGTGATAGCGGGAGCGGAATCGATGTGTGTGCTAAAAGTTGGGTTAAGTCGGAGGACTTTACAGGAGAAGTGGTCTGGGTCAGACAACCTTTAGACAGGGAGTGCAGGTGTTTACCTCTAGCAAGGGTCGCTCTAGAGGGCGCGTTTGGTAAAGTCATAACTGAAGTCGCGGTAAAAACTGATGATTGGGATCAAGGTTATTATTTATTAGGTAATAAAACCGCTCAGCTATTAGTCAACAATGGTAATAAACCAAATCTCAGAACAAGTTACTACAGAAATGTACCAAGGACTCGATGTGTTTCCCACGATGCGGAAAGCATACTTGACCAGTGCACATTCCAAGAGCAAAGGGGGTCCTTTGATTTTGCCGACCGACCCCACACGACGAGTGCGAACGCACAGGGGGCTTGGAGGAAGATCGGAGGCGAGGCCTTTTGATTTTGCCGACCGACCCCACACGAATGTGGAAACCCTAGACTGGGCGCTGACAGAGAGCCTCAGAGTCGTTTTGGAGACTGTTCGAGGAGGTCGGACAGAGATCGGCTCTCAGAGGGACGAGAGTTCCCGAATTCCAGAGCGGAAGTTGATGCTTGTATTTAGGTCTGCAGAATGCAGTCAATGTTTGTAAATGTGTATTTTAATAATCAACGTTAAACAAAAACCTCACTCCTGTCTCGAGTCTCTTCAATTTTGTTTCTGTTTCCTGTTTAGCACTTGTGGCGAGTCCAAAACGCCACAAGGCTTATTGCCAAAGTATAAAAAAGACACACTTCTTAAAGACCCTCAAAATTTCTCGGATGCGGTTAAATTTGTAGAATTATTACAGGCGAATGAGGAATTTTTTCCCAGTGCCTCTTCATCTAATACCACAATTAATAATGTACAGAAAGAAATTTCCAATTCCGATTTGCGGGCGCTATCAGAACTACATGCTCAAAAGACTGATGAAACTGTAGCCGCTTTATCTCAAAAACTGGATAACTTAACTGTTACAACTAGAACATACAGGCCTTCCAATAGTGACAGGTCATACAATAACAATTGGTCTGACAGATCCAGACAGAGAGAAAGATCTTTCCGTCATAACCAGGGATCTTCCGTTAATAGACAGAATAGGCAGTCTCCTTTTAGAGGGAATTCCCAAAATAATAAAAACTACCCCTTCTGTGAAATTTGTTCCAAAAGAAACCACTTCACAAAGGATTGTTATTATGGAGACAGTAGGAATAGAAGTCGGTTATTCACCAGGCATAATTTAGATAGACCCTCTCACGAAAATCGCCCAAATAATAATGCATCTCCTCGTAAAGTACGTTTCCAGGACAGACGAGATACACATTATTTTCCTCTGAGTTCTTTAAACTAAAAAGGGGATACATTCTCAGTCGAATGATTTATTGGCAAACTGTTCATTCACAACGTCTGATACTTTATGTGGAGAGAAAGAAAGAACTGGATTGTTTACAGTTCTTAGTTAAAAATGATTTGGAATTGAATAGAGAGGTCCTGTCGCTACAGGAAAATAAAAAGCCGAATGCTGTATTCGATGAATGGACAGCAGAAGATGCATTATTGCATACTATCTCTCACCCCCAAACACCACAATGCCCTACGGCAGAGACAGAAGCTAGCTCGCCTCCTCGTTCCCTCCACTCCGATGACACGGAGTTATATCAAATAGATGCTTCTCAAAATTCATCGGACAATGCTTTGGCTACTAACTCTGCACAGTCACAAACGCATTCATACAATTTGAGGTCACGATCTCACCAAGGGGTATCGCATGAAAGAAATTTCCCGGATAAATTGTTTGACTGGTCTTTATCACTCACTGAATAATGTTTGATTTTTTTCCCCCTCGTAGTAACAGTTTGTTCATAATTTTTTTTTCTCTTGCAGTATATCCTTCAAATTTGTAAAATAAATTAATTAATTAATGTGCCTTACAAGATAGATTCAATACGTCCAACATTACGTTCAATATATTTTCCTGCGATTTCTTTTTCTCTTCTTGTTATTTTTTTTTTCTTCTTTTCCCTCCCCTCTTTTTCCTCGTGTAATAGTCATTGCATTTTAGGTATTTACTTTATTAATTTAATAAGTTTATTTTCGGTTTCTTTAATTTGTTATTGATAAGTTTTTCACTTAGAGGTTATTAGTGTTTTGTTGTTAGTTATAGACCTGGCCAGCTATAATGAGTTGTTTGAAACGCTAATATCTAAATTAGGTGATTACTTTTCAATTTTCTGTGAATTTTTTTTTCTTCTTTCATTTGCATAGTTTTCATTTAGTCAATTTTTATTTAATATTATTGGCGTATAAGGGACAATTCAAATTGTAATACATTAGGATAATTAAGCTTACTTAGATACAAGATTTCTTTTGGTATACTTACATGCTTTTGAATTTATATACATTCACTTCTTTTAGTTATTGCTGTTATTTTTTTTCTTTTACTCTATGAATTGAACAATTACTTTAAACTATTATTATTTTTATTATTATTATATATAGCATAGCATTCTGATTCATATTGAATGAATTTCAAAATATTAAAGATTCTAAGATTTTTTTTCTCGAATTGGACATTATCATTGGAGGTGTCATCGATGTGTTCAATTTTTTTATGTGTTATGTCTCTTACATTAACATGAGCATGGTTAAGTGAGGTAAACAAAATCAAGATTATGAATTTAATGCTAGTTTAAAAAAAAAATATCTTTTGAGATATTAGAAAAGGAAAGTTTGGATTTTACGTTTATAACACACACACACACACACACAAAAAAAAAAAAAAAAAAAAGAGAGAGAGAGAGAGAGATTTTAGTAATTTACTACAATATTAATAACATATTTCATTGTCACTCAGTGATGGTAATTGGTGTTTACTTGTTCCAGTTTTTGTTCCTGTTGGTATGTGCAGTGGCAGTTAAGGCCAAACACGAGGGACAATTATGTGAATTTAAAGAAGACAAATTTCATTGTAAAAATTATCCTCGGCATTCCCTCGCAAAGTTTACTCTGCCGGACAATGCATGTGCGTTTAGATCCTGCCATGGCTGCATTACGGGGCAACAGTCGTTTATAATTTCGCCAAGTGGCGATCTTGTGGAGCCATCTCAGTTTCTCCTAAAGTGTAACAACATCACTTCGCTCACCTCTACAACTTACAAATGCACTTCGGTAGAAGGGGCAAATTGTGAGCATAACGAAGTCGACGGACCGGTCGATTTTTGTGCAGTGCGAAATTGTACAGCAAATGCTCCTTGTCGGTGCCAGTTCACGCATCTATCCACGCAATTAGTAGAAATTACTAATGACAAACTTATTTACAATCCCCAGATACTGACATTGAAAGTATGCCTTCTGGACAAAAACTTTCAGGAACGTTCTAAACTCCGTCGCAGGTTGTTGGAAGGAGAAGCAGCTGTGTTTCAGAACTCCGATTTGACGATGAATTTTACGGACCCAATTTTTCATTTGCCGGGACGCGGACGTGTTATTTTGCGAAACGAAGACTTTGAACAAATAATTCATGTCTCAGACGACAACTTGATTATACTTCCGTTTGAAATGTTGTCATACAAATCGACAATACACATTATTTACATTCACACCAATCGACATACCATTACAGGCAGTATTCATGGGCAGGAAAATCTATTTGTCAGCTACGATTTTGTTTTTTTTTTTTTTGCACAGAGGTCTTTCGACATGTTCAATGCCTGCCTTTATTTTTACGATACATTATTTATTCAGCAGCTCTTTTTATAGCTATGTTTATTCTCTTATTTGTTAAACAAATATTAAAATCCGTGATCTTCATTTTCCCAACTTTAGCATCTGTCGCCAATTTCTGCGGCAGAGCACTGAAACTTCTTGCACGTTGTTCACTACTCTTAGACGCTTTTATAGGCAATGTTGGCAAAGATACTACCCAAGGAACATATAAATTCTTTGAAAGACAAGCAGCTCGAGGTGCTCCTCTTCTTCATAATCAGATAGTATTAATTACTCTTCTTTGTTTAGTGCCACTTACGTTAGCGGAGTGTAATACCCAAGCAATCGTACAATCTGAATTACGTGCATGTGAGACTTTGCAGGACAACACACGATCATGTGAAGTTTAACTACCGCGGAAATATCCTTACCGTCTATTTCATCAGAATCCTGCCTATGGTTCACAGATAAGGATAATAATCACCTCTTCTCACTGAAATTGAAATTAGAGGAGGTAACTTGCGATTTTCACACGGAAAGGGAATATTTCACTTTCCCTGTCAAAGCACGGCACTTATCTCAGATTAGCTGCATCTTTAACGAATTTTGTGGACGTGGAATTCACTGTGTTCCGAAATCCATAGGGAAAGGTGGCCTACGGTTTGAAGCCGAGACTCCCGAAAGCCGGGAATATCCGGGAGTTTCCACGTGTACAGCGGGCGGACTCGGAGTAGGATGTGCCATTTTAACCAGAGCAGCATGCAACTTTCATCGAACATGGTATATCCCCGATTTGCTTCATAGCTAAGAAGTCTCCAGAATTACAGGACACACTTGTAGGTATCATATCTCGGTGACTCACACCGAGAATGATACCTTAACGAGACTTTCAGTGACAGATCACACGTATACGGACACTGGTATAAAGATCTCCATTCTAGGGGCTTATGATCAGCCCCAATTGCATATCACCGACTCGCTGATTCAAAGGGTAGGAAAATCCTCTGAGGCCTATCTTTCCCCTGCAAGTGCACGAAACTTCCCAAAAGCGGGAGAGATTGGGGCGACACAATCGAACTCCTCCATTTCCACAGACTTCATCTTTGACCCCAATCTTTCCACCTGTGATTTTTTTGAAGACACCCTTAGATGTATTAATTCCCCTGATGCTCTAGGGGATCTCCGGGCTTCAAAGGACAGAGCGGTACCTCTAGAGCGGAACTTACATTTGTTTCACATAAAAAACGGACAATTAACATCTACAATGCTTTTTTCTGCAGCAGTTAGACTGCAACTGCATTTTACAAATTACAAAATCAAGCTGCAGACGATTACAGTCTGTCCATCTTGGCACGAATGAACATTATGGCAAAATCCACGTGTGAACCAGGAATAGTGGACATGTATTTCCAGCAATTAACTGTGTATACCAAAGCTCTTCATTTAAATTTATATTCGACTAACTTATTGATTAAATTTTTAGCAGATAAGCAATGTTATGATGAAAAACTGCGCTTAAAGTCCAAAACGTTAATACAATGTAAACCTGTTCAATTTTTTTTGGATGAGCCTTCGGTAGACTTGCTAAATTTAAATTTAAATTACACAAAATCTGCTACGTCTACTACTCCATATTCATGGCCTGATTGGCTTAAGATGCCTACTTTAGCATCTCCTATATATTATTTAAAATTAATAGGGTCATCACTATTTATTGCTTGTCTGCTAATTACACTCATCTCATCAGCAATCACGTGTTGTTGTATATCCAGATAACACTGTAATTTCATTTAACTTTGTTTATTATACGTACGAAGTAAAAATAACCGTTATTATGTAGTCAAAATCGAACGTTATGGTTCAATCTTTTTTTTTTTTTTTCTTTTCGCTTTTCTCTCCTTTCTGGAACTTTTTTTTATCATTTATTGTAAGTTTTCAGTTTATTATTATCATTACTATTATTATTTTTCTTCGTTGGTACACACTAATAGTGTGTTTTTGCAACATCCCTATCGGATAATTTTACTTTGTCTATTTATTGTGAGTTCATTATTATATGTAAAGTGTTTATTTTAATTTTTTCCCTTATTATTATTATTATTATTATTATTATTATTATTATTATTTGTGTATTGTGCAGTATCGCATATCTTTTCTATATTTGTTTCTTGTGTTAGCTAAAGGTAATTAGCTATTCAATGGTTAGCGCTCAAATGGCAATTGGATTTAGTGGGACTTCAGTAATTTTTCTTTTTTACTTCCTTGTAAGTAGTATAAGGAAGTAATGTGATCCCGAAAAATTTTGGGGGCCAAATTTCGACAAAAAAACCGATTTTGACTACCTCTAAATTTAATTTAAAAAATTTTTTCGATGCATCTCATCGTAGGCTAGCATGCACGATCATATTAACGCGTCTGCAACTCATTTTGACCAACGGCGAGTCTACTGTGGCCAGTTTTTCCATGTCGTCTGTACGTACGTACGTATGTACGTACGTACGTATGTATGTAACTCGCATATCTCAAAAACTATTGGTCGTAAAATGTTGAGATTTGATATTTAGGATTGTTCTTTGATATTTAGGATTGTTAGGATTGTCTTGAGATTTGATATTTAGGATCTAGTTGTGCACCTCCCCTTTTGGTGGCAATCGAATGGATAGTTTATGTACAGGACCGCCCAAAAGATTCGAAATACATTACGCTCTATGGGCCGAAATTCATTAAACTCGCCTAACTCAAAAGCTATTAGGCGTAGAATGTCGAAACTTCATATTTTGGATAGTTGTAACAACTAGTAGTGCACCTCCCCTTTTGGTTCCATTCGACTGGATAGTTTATCTACAGGACTGCCCAAAACATTCGAAATACATTACGCTCAATGGGCCGAAATTCATTAAACTCGCATATCTCAAAAACTGTTAGGCGTACAATGTTGAAACTTTATATTTAGGATTGTTGTAACATCTAGTTGTGCACCTCCCCTTTCGGTTCCATTCGACTGAATAGTTTATCTACAGGACCGCCCAAAAGATTCGAAATACATTACGCTCTAAGGGCCGAAATTCATCAAAGCGTTTTTTAGAGGTATTGGGCTATTTCAAACGACTCAGAAGTGATATATGCTGTAAAGAGTTAGAAAATGAATTTCTCCATTAAAAAAAGTGTCTTTATCATTTATAGTTCTGCTACAGGAACACTCAAAAGATTTCCAATACATTACGGTTAATGGCAATTTTAGGGGCATTCATCCATTTCAAGCACAATACCGTCCTACCACATAAGTTAGGTAATGGTCCGACCACGGTCACGTGCCTCCCTCAAGAACTATGCCAAAAGTCGCCAAGCTTGGCGACTTTTGGTGTACGTGTGTGCATATTTAACTCTCAAATCTCAAAAACTATTGTGAAATTTCATACATAAGAATGTTGTAACATCTAGTTGTGCATCTCGATTTTTGATTCCAATCTACCCAATTTACAGGACCACCGGAAAGAATTTCAGTACTTTAATGTCTATGGACATCTTCAATATAATACTACTGTAGATAGTCATTGTTTGGTACATGCCCAAAATTTCGCCGTCTGTCCTCGACCTTGGCGAGTTTTGCCGAAATGTCGCCAAATTTGGCGATTGTCAGTCATTTGGTCCATGCCCAAAGTATCGCCATTTGTCATCGTTCTTGGCGAGTTTTGGCGAAATGTCGCCAAATTTGGCGATAATCTGTCATTGTTTGGTTCATGCTTAATATCTCGCCAAATGTCGTCGACATTGACGAGTTTCGCCGAAATATCACCAAATTTGGCGCCAAAAATTATTTCGTATTTTGTATAACTCTAAAACTTTAACCCGTAGAATTTTGAACTTTTGTATTTAGAACTATATTATAATATCTAACGGTTTTCAATATCTTTTTTGACAGCAATCGACTGGAAATTTATTTACAGGGTGAGCCAAATGACTTTAAATACATTAAGGTGTATGGATGCATTCAATTCATTGAAAGTCTGTGGTCAATGACTACTTTGGCTATCCCCAAAATCTCGCAAACTATTTCAAGTTTGTCGGCTTTTGGTGAAATATCGCCAAATAAAGTGTCAGAAGGAAATCTTTCAAATTGAACTCAGCTTGGCGATATCGAACTATTTGGCTGGAAATCGCTAAACCTTACTATTATTGATATTTTATCTCTTTCAAACAAATAAATTTAGAGGAAATGCGTCGAAAATATTTTTGATCTAATGGACGTGCAAGGAAGTCATGTGTTGGACACATCAGATTTTTTTTCTTTTACGGGATTTTTGGTAGGATTGTTAGGTTGAGCCTGTAGGTAATGTGCAGAAATTTGTATACAGCCCCAATGCAGATAGAAAGCCTTTATTAAGAAAGTGCGATTCCAGAAAAAATCTGCAGGTGTTAAATACCGTTCATAGTGACCACCTGAAGGTCGACTAAAAACATGCGGTATTCTCAAAAGAATTTAGCACAAAAGTTGCGTCAGGAGTTTAATAAAAGCAAGTCTCAAAAAAAATAAACGGAATTGAACAGAATAAGGGATAATGTTGGAAGGAATGGAATTCATGCACGTGCAAAAGTCATTGATATCATAGAAAAGCATACTTCAGCTAAATGTCAGGACAGGAAATTTATTAATAATTTTAAGCGTTGCGCTCGGAAGAGTTGAAAGAAATCTTGGTGAAAGTCGAACATATAAATTTCATCTTTTGGCGTTCTTTGAAAAGAGTGGGAAAAACGAAGGTTCGCTAGCTAGAAATCATTTTTGTGTATCGCGGAACGCGTTGCAGTTTTACAAAGAGAGCAACCGCGAAAGAAGGGGGAATCATTGAAT
The DNA here is from genome assembly GCA_038373885.1 of Cheiracanthium punctorium. Lineage (NCBI taxonomy): Eukaryota > Metazoa > Arthropoda > Arachnida > Araneae > Cheiracanthiidae > Cheiracanthium > Cheiracanthium punctorium. The sequence continues at coordinate 2,372 of JAWZYV010018249.1, read as the reverse complement.
GCCTATGACCATTGTGGTCAGGGCATAGCGATCAATTTGCGGGAAGCTTTTGATGTTGGTCGGTGAGAATTCGTAGGCAAAGCTTCAGAAAAGGAAAAAATATAATAAGCATCAAGGGGAGGAAAATTGAAAATAAAATTTAAGAAAAACATGGAGGTGTTGACGATAAGGTTGTAGAAATCCAATGAGAAAGTGTGAGATTTGAGGAATGACCAGTGGCAAGTTAGAGAGAGGTAAATTTCGGGCAAAAGAGTTAGTGACTGGTCGGTTTAGGAGAATTAGGAGCCACAGAGTGGCTAAACTAATTATTTACGAGTTTAGGGGTAAAAATGGGGGACGAACATTTGAGCAAAACTGGACTGCACAGCCAGAGAAGGTAGATTTTTTAGGGATTTCTCAGAGTTTCTTAGAGTTTGAGATTTTTCATCGTTTTGCAAAGGTTCTCTTAGTGTATTAATTTTTCGTCGTTTAAGAACTTTCAGAATTTTATTTATGTGAGTAGAGGGCTTTGGCGGGTTCTGGACCAGTGGCGTGGTGGCGGACATTGATGGATGAGGGGGCGTGGCTAATGGCGTCATAGAGTTGAGTTGAGTTGTTTTATTGCTGGATGTTGAGTTGAGATGTTTTACTGCTGGATGTTGATTTGTTTTCCTGCTTGATATCGAGTCTGCTAAATGTTTTTGGTTTCGTTTTTGAGTTTCGGAATGGGACTTTGAAAAAATTTCAATTTTTTTTTCTTAAAGGATGGAGCTCTTCCCTACGGTCATTGGTTGAAAAGTTTGTTTTTGAGAGATTGGCAACGGATGAGTTGAGTTGTTTTTGAGCTTGCTGTCGAGTCTGCTAATTTTAAGTTTCGGAATGGGACTTTGAAAATATTTCCTTAATTGAATTTAAGGTTAAACGCACCGTTAACGGTAACCGGTCGCGATAGAATTTATTAAAGTGCGTTGGCAACACAAACTAAATTCAGTCTCCGAGTTTTACCTGGTCGGTGTCGCACGTGCTTAAGTTTTCGGTTGTGATTTTTTAAAACTTTGTTTAATTTCGCGATGAAACGTGCTGGAGATAGTTGTTCGGATACCGAGAAAAAGCGTGTACGCTTCAACGTTGATACGATGCAAGACTCATCTTTCACTGCAGTCTCTATTCCTGTTAATCATTTCCCTTTGGGCGGAAATAATTATGTGATTGTGTCGGATTTCGCTGATGTTCTCCGAATTCATATACGATATTGTGAGTCTGATTCTTCTGGTCGTTTAAGACCAACCAAAAGAGGTGTTTCCCTAACTCCTGTTCTGTGGCAAGCGTTTTCTTCTTCAATAACTCAATCCAGTTACAGCCAGAGTTAAATGGAATGACCATTATTGGAGACGAACTGTTATTGTCTACTGAATTACAGAATGATGTGCCAACCATCTCGTTGCAACGTTTCTTTCAAAGGAAAGACTTATCTCGCAAATTTGTGCCCTCCATTTGTTTCCTGGGAGAATCCGAATGGAAAGAATTGCAAAGGATATGTAAAGAAGTGAATTATGCAGCTGTTGGTGTGATGTTTGATCGTGTGTTTAGACGACATCTTCTGAAAGAAGTGAAAAACCGAGTAGTTCCGCAAGCCACGTGCTCAAATGAGAACGTCGATGTCGATATTGCGTTGACTACTTCGATGACAGAACTCTTAAAAGATGTATTAGCTTCGAACATTGAAGTTGTTTTCAAGTGTAGCGGATGTGAGGCAGGTTATGAAAACCAACTCGGACATGAGTGCATGACGATGGACCATAACTTTCGAGCCAGCAAGTATGGTAATAGAGCTCTTTTAATGATTGACTTGGATGATTTTTTGAGAGACTATCTCGACCGAAATATACGCATATCTAATTACATTGACGAACGTTTTATAAATTCACTCAATATGTCTAATTTAGTCAAATCTGCCATTGATCTGTACATTGCTTCTGATCCAAATCCTTTGAGAATGTTTTAAATGAATAAATATATTTTTTATGTATAACATGTTTTCATTTTATTTCATTATGTCTGTAGTATCTCGTTCAATTTTAATAGGGTTTTACAAAAAAAGCATAATTAAATTCGGAGTGCATGTGTAATCAGAAAGTAGAAGAGTTGTATTTATTTTATAAACGATGCGTTATAAATTCAGTTCTTTAAGGTAACAGACTAGACGCGAACTCAGGTACAAAATTATTTCGCCAATCGAGTAGTTCCATGCATTTAACCACTCGACTGACGAGATAACATTATTGCTTAGCTACTAGGTGTTTAAAAAAAAAAAAGACTAGTCGAAAAAAAAATCAAAATCAGTATCATTTTTCAAAATTTTTTGAACGAGTAAAGTAGAAGAAAGTGCGATC
>JAWZYV010018248.1:0-30401 GCA_038373885.1 Cheiracanthium punctorium | reverse complement strand
TAGTTAGAAGATTGACACATACATCCAATTTATGGAAATAAAATAGGATCTTTTACATTAATTTCTTTTTTCTCGGGAGGGGCGGTCCCCCCCTGCTTTAATCCGCCCTTGGGCCACTGGTGGGGCTACATGGATTATTTTAATACCGTAGGGGCCAAGGCCCGCTGGACTCGCTACGCTCGCTTTTCGTATGGGTGTCGTCTTATTTGCGACCGGGCGATTTGCAGTGATCCCAACTCTCAAAATTTTTTCTCACTAAAGCTCCAACCAAAAACCCTAAAATCCCCACAATTACTGAGAAATTCCCCTAAAAAAATAAATCCCCCCCTCCCCGTTTCTCAAGTGCCAAGAACCACGTGCCCATACACATATTCATTTAAGAATTGTTCTAAATGGTGCATTTATTTAGCAACGAAATAATCCGAAAACGTACAAAGGATAAATCTATTGCACAGTAGATCATTTTTAGATTTAAAATTAAATTTATTAGAAGATCTTAATAGTATTGAATTAATAGTAACGTATTAAAAACTCTTAAGTCGTAATAAGCAAAACTTTTAGATTTTAATTTAAATACGGCAGATCCTTCCATAACATCATAGCTGCCAAGTTGTACGATTTTTCGTGCAGAAATTTAAATTGTTTGCACGATTTTACTAATGATTAAGTAAATCGTAGAATATTTATTGAAAACCTAAAATATACATTTCTGCAAATATCGAATGCATTTAACGTTTTGTTTATTTTCAAGGTCATTGGATTTTTGCATTTTTTTTTCTACTTCACATCAGTTAATTCTGCTGTTTGTCTATCAACTTTTTTGGCTGGAAAAACTTCCATAAATATATTATGCTTCAGCATTCTAATTTCAACCGTTTTCCCATCCCCTTTAAGAAAATATTTTTACTTCATCATTCTTTTATTAAAGCCTCCCATACCATAAGAGGTTCAGATTGAATGACCCCTTTTTAAGAATAAATTATTTTTTTAAGCCTTATACTCCAAGAAAACCATTTAAAAATCAGTTTATTACTGGAAGCAAGTTTGGATATTGTAAATTCAAAATAATTAAAATAAATGTTCAAACAAAAAATGTTCTAACTGGCTAAAAATGTTTGTGTATTGTGTTTGATATAAACTACAATGTTTACTCGCGTAACAGTTGCACTTCTTTTGCCGATTTTGTTTTACGGTAAAAGTCTGCGTGCGGGGGATATCTATTACATAATATTGTACATTCTAAAGCTAAAAGATTACTGGAATTAACAAAAAAACAAAAAAAAAAACTAACAACGTTGTCCACATTATCTGCAGTATATCAAATAATATTTTTGTCAGTTGCACACGAAAAAGGAGTATTTTTCTTTTTATAGTTATATTTTTTTTTATAGACATGAAGGCCAAATACATGACTGTGACGTTTATGCAAGAAAAGTATTTTGTCGATTTTTTCTACTTCAAAACGAGGGTGCGACTATTACGCCAGCATACCTGCCAACCTCCTTACGCCAAAAACAGGAAGACTCGGGTTGAAAAACAGAAGATTTCACAAAAAATCAGAAGATAATTTTTAAATATAAGAAGTAAAAACAGAAGACCCCCAGTTTACCACCATTTCTCAGTATTTTTTTATATTAGTAATGCATGGAAATTAAAACAAATCTAAATAGTAATAGAAAAGAGCTTACCTGAATTTTTTATACAAAACTGAGAAAGATGGAGTATTTTCACAAAAATAAAAACAATTAAATAGATGGAAATTTGACTATTTTTAACCAAAGTAAGTTGAAAAATAAACAGATTAAGATTTTTTTTTTTTGCTTCTACTAATAGTTCATCAGAAAAATTATTTTCATAACAAAGTGTGTTAGCTTTAGTTTTCAACACAATATAAATTTTCTAATGATGAATTACTGACGGAGGAATGAAATTAAGTCTTTTTTTTTTTTTAACTATGGACAAAAGATTTGTTTACAAATGCTTTGACCTCACTCATAGAACAGCATTGTGCTGTTAGCTGTTGAAATGATTACCTTAATAAATGACTTTGAAATGGATTTATTTATTTACCAATTTTTTATAATAGTTTGCAATACAATTTAATATATCAACTAAAAATTAAAAAATAACAGAAGATTTTATCTTCTGGCAGAAGACCGGAAGATAGCTTAAAAAAACAGAAGTCTTCTGTCAAAACCAGAAGGGTTGGCAGGTATGCGCCAGTGAACACGGTAAATATACCCAATAGTTTTTTTTTTTTTTTTTTTTTTTTTTTTTTACAATTGTTTTCTAGAAATTATAATTTTCTATATTGTTACTTTTTCGTCGCCTTATGTATTTAAAATTGGTGAAATTATCTGTTTAATATTAATGCACTTGTGTTCTCTTACGGAAATCACTAAATTATTTCCTTTTAGAAATGCATACATGTATTTAAAATTTCATTATTTTACTACTGAAGTACTTAGTGCAATTTTTAGTAATAATATAATTTAATTTAAAATACGTAACAGGAGGAAAAAAATCAGTTATCTCTATTCTAAAAAAAAAAAAGTAACGGCCACTGTCAAGAGCTTGTTGGGCTATCTTCTCCTAAACCATGGAGATTTAAATTTCGAGAAACATGTCTACGGATACAGAAAACTTCGAGGAACCTGATAAGCTGACTTAAATTTCGAAAATCGAATTATTTTAGAAGATATTAATAAAAACTGAAAATATAAAACATAATGGTTGCCAGATTTGGCATAAAATCATTCATTCCTTTGCAACAAAGCAATTCCAAATATGTAGAATCGCACGAAATTGACTAACATGAAGTAGAATTACACCCATTTTATGCCAAATTAAAAAGTGTATGAAATAAATAACTCAAAGTGTGTTACCCTAAGTTGACAATTTTCAAATAGTAAGATCGCTAAGACAACAGGAGTTTAGAATTAGCGATTATTCGTTTTTCCAAACAGAATAATTGTAACTGATTTTAAAAGCGCCATCTTGGCATTAGGTACAATCTGGCAAAATGGTATCTTTCCAAAGCAGGGTGAATCTAAACAGCCAGTTAAAAATGTTAGAACTAGAACCCAATATCTTGAAAATGAAAAATAATTAAAATGCAGATTATTTTAAAGCCGGTTCGGTCCAGCTGAAATATTTGCTGCCACAAGAAATATTTGGTGGCGTTAACTATGCCATTATAGCAGTACTTTGGATATTTGCCAGTGCGGCGAGATGATATATTTCGTGCTGCTAAATACGCCAATCTGCAAAGGATTATGTATATGAAAATATGGATAACGGTTTTCCGGGAACCTTAAATTAGCAGTAAAAATTATAGGTTGTGAGCATGTGTAAATCGCCAAATAATGAAAAGCCGCTATTGGTGGCAAGCTATCCTAGCTGTTTCGACGTTTTTATCAAAACATGTGAAGTACTGTTTTCTGAGAACTAATTACTAATTATACATATACGCAAGTCGTCAAATTATGAAAATCCCCATAATTGGCTAATACGCAAGGTGTTCCATGGGTTTCACATAATTAAAAATAGTGCGAGATTTAAATTTTTATGTTCCAAGCAATGTGTAGCTGGGTAACATTCTATCTGATCCAACCTTTAAGTTTTGTTTGTGGAAATTATGCCTTTTTTACGAATAAGCCATATTAGGGGCCGAATCCTCTTGGGAAAAGCGAGTGTAGCGAGTCTAGAGGCCTTGGCCCCTAGTTTCGATTACAGAAAAATGCAATATCTGAAAAGCATTCAAAATAATAATAATAATAGAGCGCTGATCTTAGTACTTAATATGTACACTTAAGGACACAGAACATCTCGGCGAGTATAGAGAGGCATTTCTTGCCAAAGATTTAACATGTATTTTATCAGGGTTGGCATGGTTTAAACCGACTGGTTTAAACCACGGGTTTAAACCATGGTTTAAACCAAATGGTTTTTTTCTCAAAAAAACCAATTGGTTTTTTTAAAAGAATAATTTAAAATTACAAATACTACAGATAGAATACGTTCTAATATATTTTTAAATTATCCTCATAAGTATCAAGAATAAGTTTATTATATCACTCTAGATACCTTATTGTTTTATAATTATTAAAAATTATTAATTAAACTTAAATTATAGGCTGCATTTTTTACTTGAATAATGCTTGATACTTGAACTTTTCCAAAATAGAGGTTTTGTGTTTTAACAACTTATTTCTAAACCTTAAAAATATTATTTTGAACTAGTTATCGCCATTATTACTAAGGAATCTAAGAGCTATATTCCATGTAAAATGTAGTAAACAATTACTATTGTATTATATTATACTAGCTGCCAAGGTGACCAGCTTCGGCCACCCCCATATCTTACCATATTTACTCAGTCAGTTTTGTCTAAATTATCGGAGTCCTTTCAACGAAAATCATATTTCATGTTTTAACAGTATTTGTCATGAAATGTATTTAGGTTATGGTTGCTACAAAATTTTGGGGGGTATCATGACAAAAAGCTGATGGTGGATCATGGGGACATGTGAATAGATCTGAAAAGATTTTTGGGGGTCCTCATCATGGCACGGGTGGTAATGTCACTGAAAAATGGTAGATGGGCCGAAGTGTGTGAGGGGTCCCCGGATTTGGGGTCCCCATCATGCGGGCTGTCCGATCTAACGGTTCTGGGAGTTTTGGTAGGTTTTTCTCCCAGATGTAAACGTGGGATACGCGTTTAAAAACCCCTTAGAAAGTCCCTCCTGCCAAGGGCATCTCCCTATCCTTGGCAGATCACTCATAGTACTGTTTGCCATTAATCAAATCAAAAAAGAAAACAATTTGCTTTTTTCGTGTATGGAAAACACGAAATGGCTAAAATATACTTTCATTGCAAAGTAGTTTTTTTTTTTTTAAATGTGCAATAAGCGTGAAGTAAAAAAAATCCGAAAAGATTTTTGCTTCTTTGCACATACATTGTTATTTTTTTAATCTATCTACTGCGTGGACACACGTAACCAGTAAACGAATAGGCTTGCTTCCACTTGATGTCATTGAAACTGATAATCTGGATTTTTTGCACGTGTGGTTATTGTTATTTACGCTAATGTTTTACATCTAGTTTCTTGGCCGCTCCCCAGCATAAAAAATATCGTCCAATTTTTGGTACCGCATACATTAGCGTATTATATAAGTAGATACTAAATATAAAAAAAATAGTATCTCTAAATAAAATATTAAAAATTGAATGATTTTCAATGTCCCACATAAAGTATAGCAAACAATTGTTTATTTACTTTTGTTTTAATTATTTTTCAGAAGAAAATATTAATTTTTTATTTGAAACATTTTTACAAATAATTTTTATTTATAAATATGTAACATGTAATTAGAAAAAGGATTAAAAAAAAAAAACCCCAAAAAAACCTGGTTTTAAACCAAAAAAAAACCCGGTTTTAAAACCAAATAAAACCCGGTTTTTTTTGGTTTTTTTTCAAATAAACCCGGGTTTTTTTTTCCAACCCCTGTATTTTATTTCAAAAATAGAGATAGAAAATGAAAATTTTTTTGTATGCTGTATGTAACAAAACATTCCATATATAAATTTAAAAACAATGAAATTTTATTCAAAAAATTAGTCTAACAGCTAATCAACTTTTTTACATATCATTACATATACTAAACATGCTGTTTCAAAGAACTTTTTTTGAATAGCGTGTTTGGTTTTGGTACACTTTTTCTTAAAAAAACTATTAAGTTTTATTATTAGGGATGTAAACGGGGTATCCGATATCAGAACTGATTTTTTTAATATCCGAAAATACCGTCGGATATCCGAATCATAACTACCGGATATCCGGCTCTGATATCCAGCTTCTCTGCTGGGATATTTCCGCTATATACTACTAAAGTTCTATCTATAATATGCATGGGGACAGGATGAAAAATTATGCTTGAAACATTCTTGATAAAGTGATACATAAGGACAGATGGATAATTTTTTTGATTGATGTCCTTATCATGTAATCAAAATTGGTTTTGCAATATCAGGTCTCCTATCCAAGATTGAATTAGTGGGGTGGGGCTGAAAAATAACCTGGGTAGACCACTATTGCTGAATAAAAATCTATGGCTTTTCACAAAAGAGCTTTAGACTAAAAATAAAAGTAAAGGAAAAACTATTGTTTTAACTCATCGACTATAAACAATAATTCATTGACAAAAAAATGCAAACCTATTAATTGTAGTTTTCAAGGCAACCAAAAGAAAAGTAAACTGCAAACTATTTTAATTTTTTTAAATTCATCTTGCATGTATTAGAGGGCAAGTTTGGGTACGGAATTCTGGAAGTGGGGGTGGGGTATGTACCTAATAGGCGCACACGTGACTACAGGTCTGTGCAATACCATTACGATTGACAATTCTGGATAACATACCATTTTATGTCAATTTTAAAAATCAGTACAGCATTAAAAACTAACTGCTTTGAGATTCAAGTTTTCATCAAATTAGAAAAAGGAATCGGACAATATTTTACACAATACAAAAAATTAAGTTTTATAGATTCTTCTCAAATACTATTAATGTGTTTCTTAATAAAATTCTTAAAATTGAGTAATTTATTCAAAATAAAAATTTAAAAGTAACTTTTTTACGAGTAAAACATTAGTGGGGAATCCCCACTAATGTTTTACTCGTAAAAAAGTTACTTAAATTTTACTTATCCCCACTGGGGATTGTAAATAGCAGATTTTTTTTTTTTTTTTCCTTTCCTCCAGAGAAAGCAAAACCACAACAATTTCAAAGCAATTAATGAAGATTCCCTTCATCAAAATATAAAAGTATATTTAGAAAATATTGTTGAGATTCAACTTACTCTCTGAAGCAAATATAATTTTTTAAACCTATTAGGTGCTTTAAAAAGGATGAGAATGAAAACCTTTTTTTGTAAAAGTTACTTATTAATATTTTCTTAAATATTATAACATAGTTACAATTTTTAAAAAATATATTCCGTTGTGATTTTCTTTGGAGCTATACATCACAACCAATGAGAAACAGCAGTTTTGGTTTGAATTTAATGGGGGGGGGGGGGGAATCAGCACTAAACCATCGCTTCAATCATCTTAAAAAAAAAAAAAAAAAAAAAACACCTTGAACACATTTCATGTAGTGTCCATGTGCAAATTTGGAGGTGATCTTCTCATCCTTTTCAGCTGTAGACTGCTGTTTATAGGGAAATTTTAATGATAAGAACTGTGTAGTATCATTTGGAAAATATGTGCATTCAGTATATGCAGTTTCTCTCATTTTAATACCAAAAATGATGTAACGATGTAATTTTACACTCTCTCCCCATGGAGTTTCTCCAATATTTTTTATTTGTTCCAGAAATCTGATAATTAACAAAAAAACTCCAATTATTCTGTCTTCAAATTTATTTACAGTGGCAGGGAGAAGATTTTTTTTTTTTTTTTTTTTAAATGAATTTGGTGCCATATAAGTTTTAGTACTGTGAAAGAATGCTCATATATTTTAGAAGCTAAACAATTAAACAGATCTATTTTTGTTTTTTAACTTGTAGTTTTTTTTTAATTAAAGAAATTTAATGCATAACCTGAAAAATTCTGTTTTATAAATATTTAAAAGGGATTTACTTTTTATTTATCAATCTCTAAAAGTAATTTAACTTAAAATAAAACTAAAAATCACTTAATGTAAATTAATATTAAAGAAATAAAACAGAAAAATAAGCATTAAAACCATGTTTGGAAAAAAACTCATCTATCAAAGGTATCTTATCAAAATAAATATCTTATTCTTAAAAATGTATTCATTTCTTTGTGAAAATAATCTACAATTAACAGTTATCTTAATAAATGTGTCATGGTTAAATTTATTTCCTTCTGCCAGCACTGTATACATAAAAAGAATATTTTAACTGTTTACATGTTAAGTAACATTTTTTATGCACATATATGTAAAAGATATTTAGTTTTGTGTAAATTATAAGTCAACTATTAAAAAATACTTAAATGATGGGTTAAACATGTTTACAATTTATTGTTCTAATGTCATTAAAAAAAATGAAAAACACACTGAAAAACTAAATACACGATAAGTGCCGGATATCCGTATCCGGCAACCAAAGGAGCTTCGTATATCCGGTATCCGGCAAAATGAATATCCGTTAATTCCTATTTATCTTAAAATTTTGTACGGTATCAGAAAACATACTGTCTGAGATTAATAAAAAGCGATTTTGTTTTTGTTAAAAAATAAATAACAGTAAAAAAAATCAAAAAACCCTTTTAAAAACATAAAAATTAAAAAAGCACAAAACATTATTTTCAAATTGTTTTTCACTCAGATCTCTAATGTTAGGTAAAGAAACAGGTTAGGTAATTTTTTTTCTAAATTTTCAACTGTTTACCTGAAACAAATTCTAAGATAAGATTACCAAAGCATTAAAAAAAATAAATAAGCATTTCGAGTGAAAGTGAAAAAACTAAAGCTTTATTGTAGCCAAAAAAACATTTGTTTGCATTTTGCAAAACAATATTTTCAGTAGTTTATATAGTCTAAAATAGGGGGTGGGAGAGAAGTATATGTTCATAAGATCATCTTAAGTGTCATTCTGTTTGTCAAAATAATGATGGTAACTCATTTTATAGAATTGAAACCCTTTATTTACAAAGCAGCTAAATCAGCCAACTCATGCTTAAGCATTTTATTTTCTTACATCAAGTTTAAAACAGAATGTACTATAATGCAAATAAGAGAAAGACTTTTACACTATAAAAACATCTTCAATAAAGGCTGCCTCTGAATATCATTATTACGATTCATGTCAGTGAAACATTTTCAAAATAAAAAACAATTTTGTTGGTCATGTTTCTTAATTGCAGATGGTCTAAGCTTTTCATATGTACATATATTTTGGTCATCATTTTAAAATTATTTTTTAAATATGCTCATGTATCCCTCAGTTTACTGGGGTAATTCTTGGACAGTGAAATTTTTGGACAATTAGAAGGCAGCCTGGGACAAGAGGAGAGGCAAGGAATTGTACGGGAATTTTTTAACGCTTTCTTTAATTGTACTGACCCCCCCCCCTCCTTCAAACACCCCAGTGGACAGTTTTGACTCATCCCAAGCCACCCTGCACATTTTGAACAAAAGCCGTCGCAAGTGCTACGCTCAAATTAAAGTGGTCGGAAGTGCGGACGTTTTTCACATCGGTCGCAAATAAGAAGGTAACCTTCGTATGAGGCATTCGGCCCCTAAAATAAGGCTTATTCCTAAAAAAGGCGCAATTTCAACAAACAAAACCCAAAGGTTGGATCAGATAGAATGTTTACTGGGCCTACAGAGCTACACATCGCTTGGTTCTTGCATGTTCCTAGGAACATAAAAATTTAAAACTTTTACACAGTTTTGAGTTATTTATTGCATATAATTTTTAATTTGGTATAAAATGGGTGTAATTCTATTTCATATTTGTCAATTTCACGCGATTCTACATACTTGGAATTGCTTTGTTGCAAGGGGAATGAATGATTTCTTATCCAAATCTGGCAAACCATTATGTTTATTTTTTCAGTTTTTTTATTAATATCTTCTAAAATCATTCGATTTCGAAATTTAAGTCACTTATCAGGTTCCTCGGAATTTTCAGAATCCGTGGACACCTTATTCGAAACTCAAAATCCCCACAATTTAGGAGGAGATAGCCGAACAAGCTCTTGACGGCGGCGACAGCGGACGTTTTTTTTTAAGAATAGAGAGATATGTATCATTTGAGATTATTAGCACCAGAGTGCTATTAAAATCAATCAGCTTTTTTTGTGTGGACATTAGCACGTCGTATCACTTCAAATGTGTGTGTGTGTGTTTTTAATGAATTGTGTGGGGTTTATTATAAATATATTTCGAATATAGCTAGAAAACACCTGGCGAATATTGTAAAATAGTTTTAGTAGGCGATTTTAAAATAATTTTAATTCTGAAGAAGTGTTTCATAGAACAGCGAAGACAAATACGGTACACTGATAGATTATGATACACTTTCCAAATGGTACTTATAAATGTGAAGTATAGTTTGACTATGCCTGGCGAAAATTGTTCAAACAGTTTTGGTAGGCGATTTCAATATAGATTTCTATTCCGAAGTGTTTTATGGAACAAGGAAGGAAAACACTGTACATTCATGGATTATGATGCCCATTCCAAACAGTATTTAAAATGTCTACGGGATATAGTTGGAATATGCCTGGAGAAGATTGTAAAACAGTTTCAGTAGGCAATTTTAAGATAGATTTTGATTCGAAGATGGGTTTTATGAAACAAGGAAAAAAAATACGGCACAATCATGAATAATGATACACTTTCCAACTTAATGGAAATGGAATAAGGAAGAAAAATAGGGCATAAACTATGATGCGCTTTTAATATATAGCTTTTTGGTGCATATTTAAAATCAGTAAGTGTTTCAGATTTTCTTCCCTTTTTTATTTTATTGAAAAAAATTTCTAAATTTTTTATTTCTGTAGTCTTCGGTGGCGATTAAAGTTTGCATGTACATTAGAGTGGGCCAAAAAATGGACATTTTACAATGGCCTCCAAAATTACGGAAGAACCGATTTTTTGCACCTAATTTGCAAATGAATGGATGTACACCAAACATATTTTACAGACACTCATATTTATTATTATAGATTTGGGATAGATCTTATAAAATGTCCATGCCATTTCATGATTTTCAAATACATGTGATTTTGTTTTGTAGTAGCATGCGGGCGAATAAATAAAATAAAAACTCATTTTATTTTTATTTTATTTATTTTTTTGCATAAAAGATTTTTTTTTTTTGGTATTCCATAGGAGCAAACTGTTTTTTTCGTGTGATAAAAAGTAGCCTATTTGTTAATCCAGGTATCCAGGACTTTAACTGTCTTTATTCCAAATCTGTCAAACCGTTTCAGCGTGAAAGAGTAACACACATACAAACATTGAAATTTATAATATTACTAGCTGAAGTACCCGTTCTTCGCACGGGAATGAATGGACTTTTTGATATTACGATTTGTTGCGATTACTATTTATTGTAATAAAGAGATATAGCAAAATGGATATCGCGTTGCATTGTGTTCAATAATCATGCATACCGAATTTCAAGGCAATCGTTTGTACGGTGCAGAAGGCGATGCGCGTAGTGCAATCTTGTGGCGAGTTTTAGCAAAACGGATACAGCGAAAATATTCTTCGCATTCAGATATCGATGCATACGAATTTTGATGACGATCGGCTGGACAGTCCTGAAGTTCATGTGTTGACGCGACATCTAGTGACAAGTTATAGGAAAATGGATAGCGCCAAACTCTTCCCGTGTTCAAATATCTATGTATACCTATTTTCATAGCGATCAGTTGCACAGTCAAGAAGTGATACACTGCAGCGCCATCTAGTGGTTAATTAAAGTAATGATTTGCTACAGCGCCGTCAAGTGGCGAGTTATAGCAAAATGGATAACGCCAAAATATTCTCATTGTTCAAATAGCTATGTATACTGATTTTCATAGCGACCGTTTGAATGGTCAAGAATTTGGCCTGCTGCAGCGTCATCTAGTGGCGAGTTAAAATAATAATGCATTTCAGTGCCATCTAGTGGTGAGTAACATCAAAAGGAACACAGTTAAATATATTCTTCGTGCTCAAATGTGTAAGTATAAAAAATTTTATGCCAATCGGTCGAACGGTATAGAAGTTGATGCGTTGCAGCGCTATTTAGCAGCAAGTTACAGCAAAATGGATAATGAAAAATATTCTCCGTGTTCTAATATCCGCGTGTACCAAATTTCATCGAAATCGGTTGGACGATATTCGCATAGCAAACGGCTAAACGGAATAGAATTCGACGTTCTGCTGCGCCACCTTGTGGCAAGTTAGAGGAAAACGGATAGCATAAAAAGCTTCTCCATGATAAAAGACTTAGGTGAACCAAATTTCATGGTGCAACGGTGCTCAACGGTGCTGGAGTCTTTCAACCTCATACACTCATACCAACATTCATTTTTATCTATAACCAGTGTCATTATATATCCCAGTCTCAAATAAAATCCAGTTTCAAATCTAAGCCTCGCCAAAGTGCCAACATACGCCATTTTGCAAGCGTTTTTTTAGGAAATCATTCGAAGCATTGACTTAGCAGCAATAATATATGGGAAATGGTTCGACCGCGAAAAAGTAAAGCAAGCCTTTATTTGAAAAGTTGAATCCCTTAATACAGCCGAATTTTTAAAATTATCAACTATAACGTGTTTTATTCATCATTACTCCGATGTACTAAATGAGAAGATTTCAATTTTCTGAAATTTGGCGGAATTCCCCCAACGTAAATCAATGTACTCAATTGGCGAGAATTCTGGAGATAGATCGCTTGAAATCCCTTAATAACTGCATTATTTCTACACAGATTATTAAAATTTAACGCTGTATTCTAATAAAACCTATGCACTTGTTTTCAAAAATCTATTTCCTTAAGCTCTCAGTAAATTGCGCCAAGCCAAAAACTGTGCAAACCGCTAGAACTCACTTCTCAAAATCGGCATATCGAGCCATTTTATTTTTCGCCAAACTAAAAAATTTTACATATTAGCCTCGGAAATCTTCAATTCTTATTGTTTTGCGTATAAAACATTTCATTCCTGCTCTGATTTCCATGCACACGATATTATAATTAAAAAAAAATAACCTTACATATATAAACTAACAAAAAAAAATAATGATTATTCTTTTATTTTTACTTTGAGAATTTAAACATTTTATTCGGCAAAATCGCCACACATGGCAACCACGATGCTTATTTCACACTTTTTTCACTACAGGGGTTACAATTACGGAAAGCTTTTTGCGTGGAGAACATAAAAAATCTCTTAAATTCCGAGAAGGGTGGACTTTCAAAGTTTAAAGTGACTATCATTTATTCTATATTATTTTACATATCTGTGCAAAATTTCAGGCTGATAGGTCCATTTTTGTGAATTTGTATACTAATCAAAACAGAATTTCATTTTTATTTACAAGGATATAGATAGATTTGGCATAAAACTGGCATAATTTCTGTGGTATTTAATGTTCTTCAGATGCATGCGCTTCTTTATTGAAGTAATAGCATTCGTGTTAGCTAAAAACATGAATTATTTGATACGGGCAAAACTCGCCAAGCATGGCAAAGTAAATACTATTTTTAATTAATAATTAAAAAAGTAATTAAAAATCTAAAATTCTAAGTAGCCTATAACCTTCTCCAGTGTCCTATCTATATCTAAACCAAAATGCATTCTAATCAAATCAGGGGTTTAGGCGTGAAAGCGTCATAAACAAACTCACATTCGCATTTATAATATTAGTTAGGATTAGGGTAATAAGCTACTTTCATACTAATTCAAGAAGTAGATATGTGCCAGATATCTGTATCCGTAGAACTTCGTAATGAAATAAAGATCCATATTTAGTTCTAATGAGAATAAATTATCCGTATTAATATCAGTTTCTTTTTCAATGGATCTTTTAATGATTTTTACTTAAAAAAAAAAAAAAAAAAAAAAGGTAGAAAAGTAAAATTACCTAACAGTAATTCTAACAAAAAACTGGTGTTAAAAGATGATATAAATAAAACTTTGTAAAATAATAAACATAATAATAATTATATTTACTTTGTATTTACTTTTAAATGTGATACAGATGTTACTGGCAATGTATGAAAGCAGACATTGTATATAATACTAGCAGCGAAACCCGGCGTTGCTCGGGTTAAAATACACCGCATGTTTAATGGTATAAAAGATATTTAAGGATCCATTTTTAACGTAGATAATTTAGATTTCTATCTTAGATATTGAGAGACTTATTCGACCATTAAACATGCGATGTATAGAAAGTATTCCTGCTGATATGGCAACAGACGATAAACATTAAATTTTAATATTTTATTGGAGTTGAAAGACTTGTTTAAGTTACTTTGTTAGTGTTTGTCTAAAGTATTTGAATTCGTAGCTTATTGAGTATAAAAAACGAAAGATAATATTTAATACTAATGAATACACTGAAATGGTGTTACTTTACGGAGAATTTCATCGGAATAAGCTAGAGGCCGCGAAGCAGTATGCTATAAAATTTCCGAATGACAATCCCCCATCGCAACTGATCTTCACTCGACCAGACATTTCTATAACTTTCTGGAACATTCCATATCGATTTTAACAGTTGCACACAATTTGGAACTTTCTAGGTCATTCCAGAAATTTTTAGAACTTTCTAGAACATTCCATACCGATTTTAGCAGTTGCAGGCATTTTGAATCTTTCTAGATCATTCAAGAAATTTTTCGAACCATTCTAGATTGACTGTAACAGTTGCACACATTTTGGAGTTTCCTAGGTCATTCCAGAAATTTTTAGAACTTTTCAGAAGTTCTCATGAGTTAGAAAAGGACAGATGTTTATTTTTTCACATTTTCGCCACGCACTTTCACCCACCGCGACCAAACTCCCTTACTTTTATCGTGAGGCCAAGGGGTATTTACCACCCCAACAGGGCGTTAATTCGAGTAGGTGGTGATAGAGAAAACCCTGTCTTTACAAACGAACATTAGCATTTTATATATATATATATATTAAGATTATGCCCGGCCAGACAGGACAGCTTATTTCAAATATTTACTCTGATTTTGATCAAAGGTGGCATAACAGCCTAGGATAGCAGATTTTTCGTTGAGCATGCAATTGAACTCGCACACAAGAAGAGAAAGCTAGTCTTGTATTTTTATTTTTGCATACTTGCCAACTTTTGAAATTCCCAAGGTGCAAAATAGCGCACGAACGACATTTTTCATAATTTTTGCCAAACAACGTGAACATCATTTTTAATTGTTTTTGCCAAATACCCAAAAGACACTTTTGATAATTTTTACAAAGTATTCAAGTAGCAATTTTAATGCTTCAAATAAACTCATAAAACCCCTTTTAAGTTTTAACAATTTACACATTTAAAAAATAAATAAATAAATAATATATATATATATAGGGTAGTTATAATTAAACTTCCCCTATGAACAGTGCTCGACAGCTAAAACGGGACTGTAACCAAAATTGGTATATTGGCTATACATGATATACACTCAAGGAATTTCACGAAACGTGGGAAAAAAAAAAGTTCAAAAATGCCCACTAGGTGGCGTTTTGCATAAAAAACAGTAAATTTAATGATGGAAATGGCCAATTCAAAATATACAAATAATTTTAACATTTATTCAAGTTTTTGGGCATTTATTCATTAATTTGCATGGTGAAATCAGCTCAAATATTACCCAAAGTTCCATCTAGTGAACATTTTTTAAAAACTAAACATTCTGAAAAAATTCCCTTGAGCACATCTCGCGTACAGTTCATATGCCAAATTTGGTAGGAATCTGCCACACGGTTTACAGCGGCAGAATGCTGTTAAAGGGAAGTTTAACTATAATTACCTTGTATGTATATATTTCAAGGTTGGGGTTTTTGACACGACACGTCAAAAACCAGTCGAAAAGTGTCAAAAACCTGTCGAAAACCTAATGTTTCTTTTTTATGGTCATGAATAACAATTTTAAATACATTATATTTCACAATTAATGTAATTACATTAAAACTACATATCACCCTTCATATTATTTGTCATGTTAGAACTAAATATCTGAAAAGGTAAAAAGTATTTGTGTAAGTACTTATACACATCTATTTTTTCCTCCCCTAAGTACCCAGCTATTTCTAAATGTGTTAATATAAATAATTATATGAATTACTTTATGCATGATTTAATATTAGAAGTGTTACTAAAACTATTCCTTATCCTTTATTCAATGAATAATCCTAAGTTATTTAAACATTTTTAAAAAAATTCTAAATATGTATATGAATAAATTTTCTGCATAAATATTACATATAAACCACATCTGTTTTATAAATATTTCCCGGGTAAGTAAATTAATAATTTGAAAATGAAATAATGATTTGCTATTATCAATACACTTAAAATTTTATAATATACTCTTCATTGTATTATGTTAATAGTTTCCATTTAATTATTCAAAGCAAGGGCAGTTTATTTTGGTGACAGTTTCTGTACTTATAAAACAACCCCCCTTTTCTTGGTTCAAGTTCATAGCTGTAAGCAGCAACACGTGTTAATCCTTTGTGGAATGTCTTTTGAAAGGCAAATAGATAGCAAACCTGTTTTTTTCTTTGTATTCTAAAGTATGCACCTGGGTGGCCAATGGTCAGAAGTGTGCAATCAGTTTACTTAGTGATAAGAGAGCTTGTTTGCAGCAAAATAATATTGTCAGTTTGGAAAAATTTTCCGAAACTAGCTAAGAACACTTTAGTCTTTCTTAAAACTAAGCTAAGCTATTTTAAAGTAGTACTTAAATTTTGGTCAAATAACTGTATTATTCAGTTTTTTTTTTTTTATTTTATTAAATCTGTTCTGTACATAATTAAAATCATGGATAAAGGTGGTAGGCCAAAAAATACTATATGGAATGATTTTATTTGTGTGAAAGAAGGAAATAAAATTTACGGAAGATGCAAAAAGTGTGGACATACTATGGCCAATAGAGTGGATAGGATGAAAGTACATTCAGCAAAATGCAATAGTGGAGAACAAGAGAAAAAACAAAGCAAAGTAAATGAGGAACAAAGAGTGCATATGGAAACTGATGATACAACTCTAAAGAAAAGTCATGAATTATTTGAAGTAAATTAATGTACATCTCGAGTTGCAGGTGTTAAAAGAGTTTGTTTACAGCAAAACAACATATCTGATTACATAGTAAAAACTGCACCCAACATGAAAAAACAGCTGGATCTACAACTTGCTAAGTTTTTTTGCAGTAGCAATATCCCTCTTAATGTTGAACAAAACGAATTTCTCAAGCTCATAAATTTGCTACACCCTGGTTATAAACCTCCTACCAGAAAAGCATTATTGGCAGTCTCTTAGATGAAGTCACTGAAGAGTTAGAAAAGCAAATGAAATCAGAACTTCAAAGAAAGGAATGCACATTAGTTGAAGATGGATGGAGTAATATCCATAATGAAGCAGATATAGCTTCTTGCCTGCATGCTGTGGGAAAAATTAAAAACAGCAGTATTTCACCAGAACTTCTACAGCTGATGGTGCATTTGCATTCTTGTCCTTGCAGTTCAACATCAATAGAAAGAATCTTTTCCAATTTTGGATCTATCCAGACAAAGTTACGTAATAAACTTGGATTACAAAAAGCTGCAAAACTAGTGTTTTGTTACCACATGCTCTGGGGTAAAAAGGAATTAGAATGGGACTAGGTAAAAATATAATTGTGTAAAACTGAAAATATTTGTTTTATTTACTTGTAATTTCACAGATTAACTTAAACAAATGTATTTTCATTTTTAAAAACTAAATAGGTTGATAATTTTTTTTTTTTCATAAATACTTTTTTTCTATTTTTATAGTAGCTTATTAAACATCCAACAATTTCTATTCAGTACAGCTTGAACCAAACTCAAGTTTGGGGGTTGTCTTGTCAACAAAATAATAGTTTGCATTGTCCAAAGGTTTATTCTAGTGTATTAAGTAAAAAATTATGATAGTTATACAAATATTTTTGTTACAAAAGTGGTTTTAGGACAAAATTTTAGGTTTTTGACACTTAGTGTCAAAAACTATGTCAAAAAGGGGTTTTTGACATGACGGTTAAAACCAGATAAAACCACCAACTGTCAAAAACTTGCCAACTCTGATATATTTACATAACATACACACTTAAGATACATTTCTAAAAATTAAATTTTAATTAAAAAAAAAAAAAAAGGCATACATACTAAACACACAATTTATATCATTTTAGATTGGGTAAGAAAAAAAGCAGTTGTTACATATAAGACAGTACAGTAAAATGACAAACTTTTTTTTTTCCTAAAGCATAAATGTTAATTCTTATTCTTTATCTGCTCTCAAACATTTTTTTTCCTAATCAAAAACATGCATTGTTACGTTTTCATTACTATTATTATCTCTATACAGTATGCCCACTAAAGTCCTTCGTCGTCCTCTTAATTTAGGAACGGCTGCTGCTATTTTTATAAACGTGATGTGGTGTCTAGGTATTGTAAATATCGGATATGCGCTAAAGCGGTCCGTACGTTCCATAGGCTGGACGAGAAGCGGTCAGACCAGTCCTAACCCGTATTTACGCTAAGTTTCAGAGGAAACCATGAAAACTCCGAACGATTAGGTCGGCAGACACATCCTGGTTTCGAAGCAGGCATCTTCTATCTCCCAGTTCAGAGCGCTATGCGATTTGGACATGTTCTGCTTTAGGTTCGGTACCCATCCTTAGTATTTTGCTCTGGCTTACAAAAAAATCAATTTGGCAGGTAGGCTGCCAATTTTATCGACAGACAGGCCGTTTTATAGTCGGTAGGAATCATTCTACAGTTACCACTGATGATCTGACGACTGCTGATCTCAAGCTTTAGGTTTTCCTTACCTTTCCTGTCTTGGCGGCTCGCATTTAAATTTTAGTAAACATGCATTAACACTTAACAATTTTTTCGTTTTTTTTTTTTTTTTCAATCTGGCAATTTATTTGGCGATTGTTCTTTCTAGCTCTCAGTTCTATCACCAGGTTGGCTTTCGGTGTTCTCACACACTCAACACTTTTGTCTCTGTCTAAAAAGGTCTATGTTTGCTTGCACTATGCTACCAGCCACTATTAAAATAATTCTGTATTATGCTTCAATAAAACTAAATTGAAAATATATACTGATTTCTCTTTCATCTTTAAGAGTGACAAGCCCAGGTTTTGCAGAGGTAGTGTACTACTCCATCAATACAATCATTCGTGTTTAATAAAAAGGTTTATCTTTTCTGTCCAACAACACCATTGAGTCCTTATTTTTTAGACTAATTTATGAACATTTTATGATGCGAATTATTTTGATGGTACTTTGATTTTAATGTTAAATGCTGCTTTCATGTTTTATGCATTTGCTGCAGTAAATTTTAGTGCTTTTACATTTTTGTGTTTTTTTAAAATTAATAAGCTATTTACTGCACAGCACAAGAAAATGATCAACTCAAGATTAAAAAAATGGGGTGTTGCTGTGTCTTGGACACAGCTGTGTGTTTAATGTGAATATGTGTACTGTAACGAGTAACATTTTCTTGGCTTCAATGAGCACAGAAACCATACATGGTCACACACATCCAGGGGTCGATCCAGGAATTCTTTCTAGGGTCCCATTTTTCTGAATTTCAACCAATTTTTATAAAAAGTGAAATATCTTATGGATTGGTGTACGAGTTACTTTAAGAGATCGCAAGCAGCCATGCTATAAACGTAGCCCAGCCCACTCACGGAGCCATTGCCCAGTAAATCCTTATTCTCATACATTAGTACTCGGATCCCTTTAGGATCATCTGGTAGCCAATTGATTTCCCTTCAAATCTCACTATCCTTAAAAAGGTATACAAGAAAACTACATTGCTTGAAGGAGAAGGAATCCCCCCCCCCTTTTCCCAGACTTACTTTTACATAACTGAAATGCTAAGTGTATCCATTTCTTTCACCAACACTTCGTTTAAGTTCAGTATGTTCAAAAATAAAAATTTAGTTAATTTTTTTATTTCCTGAAATAAAAATAAAAATATGACTGTCGTTGTGAATTTTTTTTTATCTTAAAAATTCCCTGATGAATTAGGCAAATAGCCCTGGCGGGAAGGGGGTGGGGGGCACAAGCTCATTTGTCCGGGACCCTCTACTAGCACCACCCTTGTGCACAAATTAATCATCTGCCACTTTTGGGTAGGCACACACATTACAGGGTCTACTCTGCTTTTATGCTATTATTTTAAGATACATGAAATAGAAAATCAAATTTTATTTTGAGAACCGACAAAAATAATCTGAATGATGAGTGACAACTTATACAATATGCCCTTCCAGAAAATGAAAACTTGTCACTATCAAACATTTTTATTTCACTTAAACTGATCTAACTTTACGAGGACACCCGTATATGTTAGGGTTAAGTTATATCTAAAAGTCTCAGCTCAGCAAACTCAGCCATCTACATTTGATTATACTCAAGCTTATCAGTAAAAATTAGACAGTTATCAAAGATGTTTTCTGAATCGCTCCGTCATGCACATATTGAATGAACTTATTGTGAATGACTTTAGTCCAAAAATTAATAGTATGTAGAAATTTATACTTTTAAGACGAACATTATACACTGTACTTGTCAAAAGTTAGCAAATTTGCCTTGTATTGAATTTTTAATATAATTGTACTATTTCTTAAAGATAAATAATAATTTTTAAATTTTTATACACCGGCGTAATTTTGCAACGCAGACGACTACAATCAATCTTCTACGCAGGTTCACAGGTTGCTAAGGTTTTTTAAAATTTAAGAGCTCGATAACAATTAAAACTCTGTTCCTCTACTTTTTCTTATAGGTAATAATGTAACAGAAATACGTTGAAATTGTAATACATCGAACTAAAAGGGAAATAACTATTTTCTTACCTCTAATTGGGAAAGGTTTCGTGCCATTGCTGAACTTTTTACGCGCGGCCATAGCAAATACGAAAATGAATGAACGTCAGCCGGTGTTGCCTAACGAATGAATGAAGTTTTACCAAATCAGCTGTTTAATTGTTTGCAGAAAAGATTAATTTTCGATGCGAAAAAAAAAAATAATAATGACGATTTCTTACTGGGTAAAATCAGAAACTGTGTTATCCTGAAATATATCGACACTTATTCTCCTCAAGAAAAGTCCTAATTCACGGTTGTAGTAGAGATACTTTTCGATTAATCGCGATTAGAAGTGCGGAAACGCATCTCGTTCAAGGCTGGACTCTTTGCCTTGACATTCTTGGCGAATGCCCTTAGCTGAACGATGCCTCTCAGGGCAGAGTCGATGAAAGTGTGTTTCTTCGTCACGTGTAAAGAAGGAATCGAAAACAACGGAAAAATGAAAATGATAACGACGTAGTATTAAAAGCACGTAATTATTATGATTCACTAATGTTTTTTTCTTTCGTCTAACAAGCGAATCATTCGTCTGATAGCAAATTTACCATCTCTTCAATATTTATGTGAGGAATAATCTAAACACTTTTCTTATGAATAAGGAACTACAAAAAGTAAAGTGCAAAGTAATTGTCTTTCTTTCAGTGCCGGATTAAGACAGCGCGGGGCCTATACAAGGACGGCTCCAGACTGAATTCTCGGAGGGGGCCACCGAACTTTTTACTTAGGTCTTTACTTACTTATAAATTGTCCAAAATGCAAATTGAAAGTGTGAAATCGTGAAGTATGCGAATCTAAAGTTGTAAAACAAAATTTCGGAGGGGGCCATGGCCCCTATGGCCCCCTCACTGGAGCCGCCCTTGGGCCTATAGCAAATGTTGCCAAGGGGCCCTTAGTTCAATGAAAGGGTTTTTTTTTTTGGGGGGGGGGGGGGGGTTCACACTCACATTATATTATAAATTAACCGAGAAAATAAATAGTGCTAATTATATTATTTTTTATTTTTAGTGTAACTTAATTAGTTAATGGGATTGCTAATGCTAATTAAATGTAAACAAAACTAAAACTTCCCACGTATTAGATTTGGGACGGATTTAGTCTAACTCTTCCTCCCTCTCGGGTGAGCTGATGTCTAGGTTTTGTCCGATAATAAAATAAAACAACTTTTATGAACTTTACTTGATTTAGTAAGAGCAAATGAGAGCTAACACTAGGCAAACAAATCTCTCCTAGTAAATTGGTGTGCGGGAGAAATGCCCCTCAAAATAATATATATATATATTTTTTTTTTTTTGGGGGGGGGGGGTAAATAGATAGCGACAGTGGCATAGCTACAGTGGGTGACACCCGGGGCGGATATTAGTGGTGTCACCCCCCCCCCCCCATACGAGCATTTTTGCCTCCATACATGCGATTTTTTTTGGAATTTTTGCTGTACAAGCCATCGGGTGTCACCCCTTTGAGGGTGACACCCCGGGCGGACCGCCCCCGCCTTGCTACGCCACTGGATAGTGAGTCTGACGATGTTTAAAGGTATTTATATTTACAACTCAGTGTTTTTTTTTCTCAGTGCTCATGGGTATATATTTCGAGTTTCTAACATACCTTACCCCCTTTCCCATATGCAAATACACAACTTGACAAGTTTACATACACTGATAATTCTTTCTAGTATAAATTTTTAGAACCTTCGAGAACAAAATGTACTTTAAACTTTGAATTTAAACTTAGTTTTTTCCCCTCTAAAAATAAGTACTTGTAAAATTATTCCATTATTTGGAAGGTCTTTACTAATAGTAAGTTACACATTTTTAACGCCATTTTTTAAATGGTTAATTCGTAAGAAACCAAACTGAGAATAGTCAGATACAGGGGCGGATCCAGAGAAACCATCTGGGGGGGGGGCTCCGTTTATCATTATGATGATACATTGATTTCCCAATACTTTTTCTCCCAGTGCATAATTAGACATGGTATATCACAACTGAATAAGTATTTTGTCTGCTGCAAGAACCGTCGAAAGAAAACTCGGAAGGGGAAGGGGGGCAGAGCTATCGTGCGCCCTATGCCGATCAAGTTAAGGCCGATGCTCATAAGCCACGTGTTTTATGCGCTTCAATGGTCGACGGGACTGATACGGGAAAAAAATTTCCGTTGCTCTCTCCATTGTGTGGGGCAGGGGCGTAGCCAAGGGGGGGTTAGGGGGATCATAACCCCTCCATGAGAAATTTTTTGCCATACAAAATGTATATACTTCACTACATTATCACACACACGTATGCATATATATGAGTTGTAGTAGTCGTAACAGTGGCGCCGACTACGTGGGTGCTCCGGGGCTCAAGCACCCACTGAAAAAATTCTGTGGGTGCGGAGCACCCACAGAAATTTTAGTGCCAAGTCATACTTTGAAGTTCGCAGAAAGGGCTAGGAAAAGACGTTTATGTGGGTGCTTTGGGCTTATAAAAAATTACGTTGGATACTGAGCACCAGCAATCGTCTGATAACCCCAACACAGTGATGTACACTCAAGGAGGGTCCCCCCCCCGCCCCAATTATGCCACTACATAATATGAATATTTGTAAAGCATACTGAACTTTTTGCATTATTTCAGTACTAAAATGCTTTATTTGCTTATTAGTTGTGTGATATTTTAAAAGTTCAAAAGAAAATCTTTAATGATACCAAATGTATGTAAGTGCTTCGGCATGGACGTCCATATGAGTACTTTAAGACGTGGAGGGAGGGGGGAGGGGTTATTTCTTGCATTTGTAAGGTCATGGGCAATAGCGCTTTCAAACATTTTAGTACTGAAATAGTGAAAAAAGGGTTAGCTAATATAAAAATGTTCACTATACCGACGGCTAGAGGGAGGAACCCGAGCCCCCACCTACTTCCCTATATGAGTACCCATGTCCTTTATAATTCAGATGCGCATGAGGAACTTCGATGAGACAATCACTGTCGTAACTATAGGGCAGTAGAACGGGCAAAAGCCACCGTCCCCCGGCCGGAGGGGGAGCCATTCCCAAATAGAAAGCTAGAAAAGTGAACTGCAACATGTTGGTTGAGATTCTGTACAATGAGGAAGGACTCTATCCAATGAATTCATTACGGGCCCTAACGGTATAGTCACGCCACTGATGACGACGAGTGCTTTGCAACTGCATAATTCGAAAATAAAATTTTAGTGAGGGACGGTTGTTTTTTTTTATGTAGTTTGTCAGATCTCAAGCACCCACAGAAAAGTTTTCGTGGGTGCTAAATACTTGCATGTATTTAAAGGAAGTGCTTAATTTGCATGGGAGCTCAGCTCCACTAGCTCTCGGAGAAATTTTACACTAAATTTAAAATTTTAATTACCATCGTAATTGTTTCTTGATATTAATTTTATTATATTGCAAACTAATACAGAGGTAACAAAAATTCACTTAATAATACCTTAAATTAGGTAATTAATTTTGTAAATTGCAATACAAAAAATTAGGGCTCTTGCACTTTTTTGGATAGAAATTAAACCCTGTTTAAAGGTAACTGAATGACAGCTACTTTCAGCTTAGTTCGCTCATCAGCTTAGTACTTTCAGCTCATCGCTGTAGTTCGGGGGGGAAAATGAAATTTTGGTACACAATTACAAAAAAATTAATTATGTCAAGTTTAAATTTTTAGGATGTATGTTTTAGAAACTGCACTATACACTGAAATAAACAATAAACCTGTATCATTTACGAAACTTTTAGAAAAAATTCTTGAAAATCGAAAATTTACCGAAAAAAAGAACGTGTTATTCTTTATTTCGGTATATAGTGCAGCTTATAAAGAATCATCCTAATATTTTTCGAATCCTTGGTGCGATAGTTTACTTTAATTTGTGTACTAAGACCGTTATGCAGATTTTGTTTCTTCGGCATATATCCTTAAGTGCCTCGGAACTGGAGTAATTATAAAAAAATTCCAATAAGTAGTAACTTAGCACATACTCTAAAATTTTAAAAAGTGCATAAAAAAAGAAATCCAAACAGGTAATATTTTTGCCTACTTAAAATAATAATAATTATTATAATAGTTTCTCATATGAGTACTAATTTAGAGGTGTATGGGGGAGGTCATCTTAACTTTCAGGCACAAAAATAATAGTTAGAAGTTCAGTATGCTGTAAAAATGTTTACTATACCGATGACTAGGCGGTCTCAAATCTCAATCCCCCACTGCTACTTGCCTTCCTATCTGGCGCCCAGCTTTTTCACAATGAAAATAATTGATGTGCGACTCCCATTGATGTCGCACTAAATTCATTAATGTGCGACTCCCTACAGCCCCACAGGCAATGTCTTTGCCCACTGCAGCCGAAGTCCTAAGTGCCCCCTCCTTTCTGACAAACAGACCTCATCCCAGAATCCTCGTCCTTAATGGGAAAATGTATGAATACAATGAGACTGTGTTAGCCCAAGAGTACCGGAAAACGGAGAATTTGAGACAAAGCCGCTGGCTACAATCAGAAGAAAGTTCACGAAATGTTTTGAGATAGTTCTAATAATATTACTGCAGGATTCCGAAGTGAGTAGGTTTAATTGTTTTTATTGTAAATAGAGAACATCAAGGTCTGTCTGCTTACAAGCACCTAATATACAACACTTTGTATGTCTCTAGAACAAAAAAAGATGCACATTCATCAAAAAGTGTCGGTGCTTTGGTGTTAATTGAATGAGACTGAGGCGAGGCTTCTAAGGTATAAAGGTTTGTGTCACTTTCTTCTAATGTCTCAATTTCCTTTTCTTATTTTTGAATGATTTTAGTGCTCAGTTATTTATTGAAAAGGATGGAACAGATTGTGGTCCACACTAACATTTCGAGATGCCTTCCGTTTCATTTTCTGCGAATATTTTGTTCAATTTTTGTTTTTGTTTGACAAAGTGGAATTAGGTACTATTTGCTTTGATCTAGCCCAATGCTGTTTTTTAAAATTATACTGATAATCATGGGCGCATGAACACACATTACTGAAATATATGTCTCTCGTAATTTTGCAAATTTGACAACCTAATGGTAGAGGGTAAAATATCTCTACTTCAGGAGGATGCTCAAAATCATGCCTGGAGGTTATATGGCCAACAATTCAAAATATTTTTTTAATAATTATTAACTCTTAAGATAAACAACATTTTTTGATCTGCTTTATTTTTCTGTTTGCATTTAAATAGTTACCAATCTTTTTTATCTGGTCCTACATACATTTCAACATTTGCATTAATTCATTCTGAGGAAACTATCTAGTTTTATTTTAAAGGTATAATTTTTGTAACTTTTTTAATTTGTTGGGGGAAAAAAAAGAAAAGAAAATAGGCAAGGCTTAGCTGCAGCTGTTTATAGAGGTATAAAAATGTAAAAAAAAAAAAAAAAAAAAACAGGAAATGAATGAGCTGAGAAACAATACTATGAATAACATCTTTTGAAAACTCTGAGGATTTCAGACAGGGATGAGATAGATTAAACAAGAATAAAATTGATCGTAAATTGTTACATTCGAAAATTGAATCACTTTTTATACAAAATTTCCATTTACATGACAAGAAATTTGACTGATTGTGATATTATTGTTGCATGTTTTTTCCCCCCAATAAACGTAGTAAAACACTTTTCTTTTGCTTTGAAATTTATAATGATTAGTTAAAACCAATCAAAATTCTATCGCTAAAAGTTAAAAAAAAAGTGAAATAGTGTAATACACCTCTTTCAGGTCTGCTTTATTACAAGGGCAAAGGGGGTGTTCTCCCAGAAATCCTCGAATTTTGACAGAGAATTTGCGTAAGGCAAACAAATTTAAGGTGACTCCAGCACAAGCAGATTTTTCTATAAGAAGAGCATTTCATCAGAAATACTTCATTACTTAAAAAGAATCTTGATTTTAACTGGTTTGCTGTTATCGTTACTAAGACACAACGGTGGAGACTTTCATTCTATGCCCAGCGTTGCTTCACCGTAGAGATAATCGGATGCCAAAATTCACACTATTCACTTAAGCTTTGAATGTCGCCTTCAACGCTGGGAAAAAACACGTAATTTTGGTATATAAATACAAAAAAGAAAACTAATTATCTCAAGCACTTCACAATTTTTAGGATGTATGTTCACAAGCTGTACTAGACACCGGAATAAACGAAAAATTTTGCAGAATGGCCACTCTTAGAAATATTTTGCTGTGCAGTTCCACGTTTAAGATTTTTTTCTGAAAGTTTCATGAAAGTTTTCGAATTTATTACAGTGTGTAGTGCTGCTTGTAAAGAATCATCCTGAATTTTTTCGAATCCTTGGTGCAGTTAGTTTATTTTAATTTGTGTACCAAAACCGTGAGGCAGATATCGTTTCTTCGATCTATACCCTCAGATAGTGGATATTTTATGTGGAGCTAAAATGATTATTTGTATTACCTATTTCCCCCTGGTAAAAATGTGCACGAAAAGTCAAATGATTAAGTAGTTATGAGCAAGGAAGAAAATAATAATAGGAAAAGATTGAAGGGTAGTTGGAAAAGATTCCATAAAGTTGGAAAGTGTATCGTTATTCACGAGTGTGCCGTATTTTTCTTCCTTGTTCCATAAAAACCTATCTTCGGAATCGAAATCTATCTTAAAATCACCTACTAAAACTATTTTACAATCTTAGCCAAGTACATTCCAATTATACTCCCCCTTTAAAATAAATTGTCGCGTTTTGGCACCTAACTTAGCCTTTATCAAAAATTACAAACCCTTTAATTAATCCTTTATCAAAAATTACAAACCTTGTGAGACTTTCACCATTTTATTAACCCCCCCCCCCCATGGACTTTTAGGGCACCCACAGAAATTTTGTAAAGTCGGCGCCGCTGAGTCGTAACACCCCCCATGAAAACTTTCTGGCTACGCCCCTGGTATGGGGGGACAGGGTTTTCAGTTTAGCACATTAATCTTTTGTTGGTAGATACCGACTGGTCATTAAAAGTCGTAAATTTCGCCAGAAAAATGTCGCCTTAATCCCTGCAGTGACGACAAGACGTGGCTAATCAGCAAAGAGACCTTTATTCATGTTGTTGTTCGCGGGCCCTACCCATTAACATTTTAGTGTGTACAGAGTATAATTCCTGAACGCATTATTGAAGCCATTTCACAGCCACCGTGCAATATACAGTGTTCACAGCATGCATTTTCGCATTTTAGGATGGCATTAAGTTTTCCAGATTAAGTAATTACCATCTTTTTCTCTGAAGACTGTAGTAAACCAACCTCAATTGCTATTTACAGCTATTATCACTATTACCTACTATTTACAATTTGAGCTTTCTTTTTAAAACCAGACCAGCTATACATTGCCAGGTACTCGCTTTGTCTGACATCTTAGAATATGTTTTACTTTTATAATGAGGGTTTGTACCGATACATCTGCGTAATGTGGATAGCTTATGAGAGCAGTGAAAGAATGAAAGTTGTACAAATTGCGGAGGGTTGGATTGTTCGTCTATGCTTTAGCATCATTTAAGGCCGATGCTGATTGCCGCTGCGTCTAACGTGACTGCAGTATGTAAGAGGGCATTCTCGTCGCGAATTTTACGACCTTTTAATGACAATTCGGGGTTTACCGATCAAAGATTTCTGCACTAAACCGCAAACTCCGTTACCCTATAAAATAGAGAGAGCAACGGAAGATTTTTTTCCCCCGTATCAGTGTGCCGTCGTGCATTCAAATACGGTGGAACCTGCTAAAGTGACCAGCTTGGTAAAGAGATCGTCTGTCTATAGTGACAACTTTAATGCAATTTCACTTTACAACCATCTCTCTTTACCACCTTTATAAGGTGTAAAGTAAGGTATTTGAATGGACGACGGCACACAGATACGGGGAAAAAATCTTCCGTTGCTCTCTCCATTTTATAGGGTAACGGAGTTTGCGGTTTAGTGCAGAAATCTTTGATCGGTAAACCCGAATTGTCATTAAACAACTTTATAAGGCGACCAGTTTTGTTCTTCCCAAGGGTAGCCCCATTGGACAGGTTCCACTGTACAAATAAAACTGGGAACTGTGCTCCAACCACTGATTTTTGTAAATAGAGAAATTATGTTTAGTCCACAAGGATTCAATAAGCATTGGTGTAAATATTCTTGGTATATGCATATATATATATATATAGTTGGCTTTCTGTTTAACAACTTTCAAGGAACCGTGAAAATATGAAAAATCGTCCTTAAATAGAGATCTTTCATAAACAGAATTTGTAAAAGAATAACATTTCCCTTTACACTTTGGAAGGTGCATGGATCTAAACCAGTTCGCGTCCGCAGACCTAACTGCTCGGAGTTTTCCGTGTTTTCCTCCGAAACTTAGAGTAAATAAGGGTTAGGACCCCTTAGAAAGACCCCCACGGAGTGCACCCCACCCATCGGCTTAGATTCCATGTGCAGATAATTGGCCGTAATCCTACAGCACCAACACCAACCCTTTCCACTTTACATTCTTAGGACTGTGAATATTTTATTTTATTTTATTATTTTTTTTTTTTTTTGATATATTGGCTTGCTTAAAGATCATTATATTGTTTTTTTATCCACAAAAAATTATTTTAGGTTACCTTAAAAGAAGATAGTAAAAACAAGAAATACAATAAAAGTAGGTTTCAAGAAAATCAAAATGAGTTAGTTGTTTCATTTTTCGCCTTCCCGTTATTCTTTCTTCTAGATTTTCTCAAATGTGAAATGCGTCAGCTTCCATTTTATGATTTTTTTTTTAGCTAACCAGCCGAAGCCTGAAAATTTTGCATTCCAAATTTTTCTGCCAGAATAACAGCACTGCAGTAATTGGTTGATTTTATTTTATTTTGGTAATACGAACAATTATCTACATGAGGGATGCCCTAGTGGGGGTTTTTCTAAGGGGTTTTAATCCGTATTTATGAAAAGTTTCGGAGAAAACTGCGTAAAGACTCCGAACGGTTAGATTGACGGACACGGCGTGAGTTTGAACCAGGCACTTTTCTTCTCCCAGTTGCGAGCTCTATGTGCTCAGCCACTCGTCGGGCCTCCAGAAATTGGAGTTATGTGTTATGTGATGTTATGTGGCAAGCCTATACTAGAGGCATCTGCATTCTGGAGCAGTTGCCTTGGTCGGGGGATTTTTTTCAGAGGTTCTAACGCGTGTTCACTTTAAATCTGCAGAAAACCATCTGGAAAAACTCCAGATAGTTAGATCGACAGCCGCGCGGTAGGCCCAAACGTGGGACCTTCACACTTCAGTCGCCTATCATGTCGAGTGTCTTATCCACTCGGACATGGTGGGGCCCAGAAATTAGAATGTTGGATGCTCTTGCTTCATGCAACCATTTGCATGCAGAAGTGCCTTGGCAAACTCTTCCAATCGGCCACATTGACTTTTCGGCCGTTTGGATTTGGATCCCGAACTAAATTTCTGTGCTGCTTCAAGAATTTTCTTGAAGCAGCAGAAGTTTCGGAGAAAACTGCGTAAGACTCCGAACGGCTGGATTGACGGACGCGACTTGAGTTTGAACAAGGCACTTTTCTTCTCCCAGTTACGAGCGCTATGCTCTCAGCCACTCGTCGGGCCTCCAGAAATTGGAGTTATGTGTTATGTGATGTTATGTGGCAAGCCTATACTAGAGGAATCTGCATTCTGGGGCGGTTGCCTTGGTCGGAGGATTTTTTCAGAGGTTCTAACGCGTATTCACGTTAAATCTGGAAAGAAACATCTGGAAAAAACTCCAATTTTGATTTTGAAGCCACATGACTGCCAACTTGGTCGGCAGAGTCG
>JAWZYV010018247.1:0-30224 GCA_038373885.1 Cheiracanthium punctorium | reverse complement strand
CAAAAGGAATTAAACTACCCCCCCCCCCCCCCCCCCCCACCCCCCCAAAAAAAAAAAAACAAAACAATATTAGCTTAAAGGAAGCATGCATAGAAAAGACTTAGCTAAGGGTTAAAGATTGGAGTTGAGAGGGCCCTCTCCAAGGTCTCTTTACTCAAGTTGCATTGTTCAAGTTCCTTCCGTCACCGTCCATTGGTGCCATCGCTCCAGACATCTATCAGGGAGAAGAGAGAAAGCAGCAGAAGAAGAAGGCTAACGCTGCCACTGGCTCTGATATTTATAGCGATCGTCATACTCTCGTACTCAGACTTCGATTGCTGTAGCGAAATGTCGGCCATGTAGTTGATGTTTAAGTCAGCACACTTTATTGACTTCGTAATTATGGTCTCAAAAAAATTACTTTGTAAAGAACGATGTGTATATTTTATTAAACGTATATTCTTTGCACTTCCACTTGCATTTAATAACTCCTTATTAAATATTTGCAAGATGTAGAACACATCGTGAACGGCCGTAAAATTTCTTGTTCCTTGAATCTGGCAACGTCAAAGACGCGGGAACGCATGTATCTGCCGAGATCGTACTGACTCCAAAAGAAAATGGCTACCCAGTAGCGATTGTAGTAAATCAAAAGAAAATTAGTAAAAGATTAGAAATGTTAAAATTTATTAATGTTAATATATTATTTAAGGGAACTAAGAGATCGTTATATAAAAAAAATGTTTGTCAGCTACTAGAAAAAAAAATTGTCAGCCACCAAAAACACAAAAATTATTAAATTCAAAATTAATTATCAAAATCATTAAAGTAGTTTTCAACATAAGTGTAACCTATCATGAAAGAACTATATCAGGTATTTCACTTAGAAAAATATGTATCTGTCATTTAGCGCACAATTAATGACAAGCACATGGATCTCTAAATTACAAATCCAACTGACACAAATTCCCCATAATGTCCCCACACACCCAAAAACTTAATTTCTCTGGGCAAAATTATCTTAAATATAAACTTCTTTAATTATTTTCATTTTTTCAAATCAGAACTTTTAATACAATAAAAACCTGTTAATTTTCCACTTAGTCTAAATGTTATTTATTCTTTATGACATAACATATCTTCATATAAAGTGAATCTAATTTTAAAAAAATTTTGAAGGCCCCCAGGGCCCCTTGAGACAGAGACCCAAACATGGTCCTTAACGCTAATTGATGCAATTTCAAAGGATTGGTACAGCAGGTACTGACTTCCCACAGGAGAACTATTGGCATGGAGATATAGTATCAACCCAGTAGTTTCATATTATGAAAAAGCATTTTTGAAGGTACAACTGTTTCCAAGAAAAATCCCAAAAAGTTGTACCTCCCTATTTGAGACAATCCACTGACACACATGGGGCATTTCGGCATTACTTTTAGAAGTTTAATCGACTGCAGCAATATTGAAAATTAAACTTATCCTGCATATATTACGAATATATCCTCCATATATCACAAATAATTCTTTTGCAAGGCACTCATAAGAATTACATTACACTGTATGGAAATCTCTATAACTACTAAACCGATTCGAAAACTTTTTTCACTGATAGAAAGCTACACTATTTCTGAACATTATAGGCTACCTTTCATGCATGTAGCATAAATAGTTCTTTTACAGGGACATTAAAAATATTCTAGCACATTACGCTATATGGACATTTCTGTAACTACTGAACTGATTCAAAAAAATTTTCTACTGAAAGCTGCACTGTTCCTGAGTAACATATGCTGAAATTCATGCATGTAGCATAATTTATTGAAACACTCAAAATAATTCGTAAATAATGTCATACCTGTCTCCATTCACTAAATGAGGAAAAAATGCTATCTAAATTTATTAACACTACATATACTATGTCTTATACTTCATTTAAAATTAACAAAATGTAAATGGCATTTTATGCAGTCATTTTTGTGTATAGTGCAAGTGTCATCAGTTTACTTTTGGTTATTCATTCATGCTTCATTTCTTTCTGAATCTAATTCGGAATCCCAATCTGACGAAGTCGCTGGTAGAAGCTAGTATTTAATAAATATGAAAGTTTTTGTCCTGATATAAAAAAAATCATTTTGGTCGAAGATGCAAAAATGTTAACGAAATTAAAATCTCACCTGCACAAAAAGGCATACATAGTGAAAAAAAATGCTTCATGTATGTTCTATAGATAAAACATTTTTATTAAGCAGCATTTTGAGATGTTCCTGATTGTAAAATATAATTTCCTCTGGTGAAAAAAAAGTACGAAGTAGCTGATATTGAGCTGAACTTTTACTATGCAGTGGAATATGAAAAGTTATGTGACATCGGAAGGGTTATCGCTTTATCAGAACAAGATGAGATTGCTACGATGAAATATTTGCATGTAGTACCTGGACCAGATTCTTTTACTTGACCATGCCACAAGATACTTTTCTGTCCAAATGAATTTACTTCAGTTACTCCATTTACCATTGCTAGTGTAAAAATTATCAAAATAGCTCACAATCAACTATACAATAGACCGTACAATAAAAGTGGTAAATAACCTCATTTTTTTTTTTTACTCTTATTCGACTGCCTATTTTGTTGTAAAATGGTATACAAGTCAGAAATAAATGATGTAGATTTGTGACAGCTTCCTTCATTCAAAAAATTATTTACATTTTGTTTATCTTAAATGAAGTATAAGACATACTAGCTTCTACCAGCGACTTCGTCAGCGTCGGATTTAGAAATGTGTTCAGAAAGACATGAAGCATACATGAATAACAAAAAAGAAATTGATGACACTAGCGCTATAGACAAAAATGACCGCATTTAAATATTTTTTACATTTTGCTTACCTTAAATGAAGTTTAAGACATGGTATATGTAGAGTTAATAAATTTAGAGAGTATTGTTTTTCCTCATTAGGCGAATGGAGACAGGTATAACATTATTTACAAATTATTTTCAGTGTTCTAGTAAACTACGATACATTCATGAATTTCAGCATATGTTTCTGAGGAACAGTGTAGCTTTTCAGTGGAAAAATCTTTAAAATCAGTTCAGTAGTTACAGAAATGGCCATGGAACGTTAAGTACTAGAATTCTTTTGAATATTCCTGTAAAAGAACTATTTATGCTACATGCACGAAAGGTAGCCTATAATACTCAGGAACAGTGTAGCTTTTTATTAGCGAAGAAAGTTTTCGAATCGGTTCAGTAGTTATAGAGATTTTGTTATTCATTCAGCGTAATGTAATTCTTATGAGAGCACCTGTAAAAGAACTATTTGTAATATATGGAGGATATATTCGTGATATATGCAGAATAAGTTTAATTTTCAATACTTCTACATTCGATTAAACTTCTAAAAGTAACGCCGAAATGTCGCATGCGTGTCAGTGGAATGTCTAAAATAAGGAGGCACTTTTGAGGATTTTTCTTGGAAGCAGTTGTACCTTCAAAAAATGATTTTTTCATAATATGAAACTGCTAGGTTGATACTACATCTCCATGCCAATAGTTCTCCTGTCGGAAGTCGGCGCCAGCTGTACTAATCCTTCGAAGTTGCTTAAATTAGCGTTAAGGACCATGTTTGGCGAACCGTACCGAGGGCCATGGCGGCCTTCAAAAATTTTTAACATTGGATTCACTTTATATGAAGGTATGTAACTGCACTGTGCAAAAAAAAATTTCTGTATCTCGTTAAAGCCGAGATTTAAATCATTCTTAAAAACTGTATTTTTTATGAAGTTTGGGGTATTTTGGGGCTCTGACTATTTTCGAATGAACTTTTAATTTGAGATGTTAATATCCAAGGTATATTATCAGATGAAAAGGAAAAATTCTCTGAAGCACCTGAGAACCAGTCACATTCGAGACAATAAAGTGGCAAAAATGGCCCTAAATTATTTCTACGTCCCTCTTCTGGGGTACTTTGACCCCCCATAACTCAGAATCTAAAAGAGGTAAATCAAAAATATTTCAGATTTGTACTTTCCTTGGGTAAGGCAACACAAGAAAAAAAGTTCATGAAACTGTGAAATGGTGATGGAAACTTTTTCTTTTTTGCCCGATTTGCTTTTGCAATGCCTCTCAATGATTTAGACATTTAATCACTGAATGTCATCATGGATAACCCAATCGACCTATAATCCCTTGGGTTGTCCACGATTTTCATTATCTGCAGTGCCCTTGCTACCCAATTCCACAGATAATTGTAGCTCTGTTGTATTTAATTCATTGATTTTTATTGCTAAATCATTTATATAGAATATCTTATATTAAACTAGCCGCCTCCGGCAACCAGTTGGTTCGCCATTTAAATAAATCTTGTTCGGAGAAAATCCTGTACCTCACTTGCTTCCTTGGCACTGAAATCTCTCAGATTCTGAATGGAATTTAAAATTAAGATGGTTACAAATAGGAGCGGCCCTAGATTAAGTGGCGCCCCTTGCTAATGCAAAAAAGATGCCCCTTTTATGCTCTACTTAGTTTTTTAGTTCGAATGACGGCCCTTCGTAGCCAGTGCCCCGATGCAATGCTTACCGTGTCGAGCGCCCCTGGTTACAAAAATAAGATGATTAAATGATAGAAACCTACAAAAAGGAGCAAATTATTTTCGTCCTATATTAATTCTGAAGAGCTTCTGGATATATTGGCCTTTATCAAAAATGGAAAGGAAAAAAACTAAGAAAATCTGAAACACTTTCAGATTTTAAATACGCACTAAAGTGCTATGTATTAAAAGCGTATTATAATCCATGGGTCTTCCCTAATTTCTTTCCTTATTCCATTAAGTTGGAAAGTATATCATTATTGATGAGTGTGATTAAACACAATTAAAATTGATATTTCTAAAAATTTTCTTTCTGGATCTAATGCATTAGAAATAGATGGGAAAAAGCTGTGTAGAAAATGCACAATTCGAACTGAAATAAAGTTTAAAAACTCATTCAGATGTATTCATAATTCTAGTAGAAAAAACAGATGATAAATAGCACTTGGCGCTAAAATCACATCTTCTCAAAATTGCACAACAACCTTTTTTTTTTCTTTTTCGCCAAATTAAAAAGGTGCATATTTATTTTCAGAAAATTTCCAAATTCTATTTTTCTTTTGAGTATAAAACATTTCATTCCTGCTCTGATTTCACATGCACGCGGTAATTTATTTAAAAAATAACCTTACAAATAATCCCCCCCCCCCCAAAAAAAAATCGTTATTCTTTTATTTTTACTTAAAGAGTCTGAATAATTTAATAAACTTGCCAAAAATGGCAACCTAGATATGCTCAAACCTCGCTCTTTCCACTGCGGGGTTACAATTGCGCAATGGCGAGAACAAAAAATCTCACAAAGAAAGAAAAAACATACATTGCAACACTGTCATAGAAAAAACAAGTTGATGTGCATGCCACACTTGCCAGTCTTGCTGTTTTCTTTTGCCACCACTAGTGTTCAACTAAAGCTTTTTTACTTTCCGAACATGTACCATGTAAGGAAAGTATTGTAATCATGAAAAAATTCGACTTAGAGATTTTGGTATATTTACACATTTTGAGGTCTTCTGAATTCATTTATTCTATTTTTAACAGATGTATGTATGTATGTGAGATTGTGTGTATGTGAGTGAACACGATAGCTCTTAAATGGAGCATTCGATTGAGCTCAAATTGGGTATATATGTTATAAACCACCATTTTAAGACCTGTATTGATTTTGATGGGTACAGGATTTTTAGTTTTTCTACAGGACTACGACAAAGATTTCTTTTACATTATGGCCTATGGGGGAAAATTCTTGTAAGTGTGCTACCATTTAAATGGTAGATTCGATTGAACTCAAATTGGGTATATATGTTATAAGCCATCATCGTAAGACCGGTATTGATTTTTATGTGTATACGACTTATAGTTTTTCTACAGGGCTACGACAAAGATTTCTTTTACATTTTGGCATATGGGGAGAAATTCTTGAAAGTGCGTTAGCGTTTAAACAGCGCATTCGATTGAGCTTAAATTCTGTATATATGTTTGAATTATTCATCGATTAAAATTGATTTAAATGCTTGGTAATGATCTTAATTGTAAGTGTTTGGAAAGTCCAGTGGAGTCACTCCAGATTTTTAATATATCAAATTGTGAACCAATATTTTATAAATATTGTGTGGTTTATTTATTTATTTATTTATTTTTTACCTGTTGGGTAAAGATCTTACACAAGAACTATTCATACAGCAAGAATATTGTATGTATGCAATTAGGTAGTTAATAATTTGAACAAGATAGTTGAGGAAAACAAGGAACTTTTTCTCAAGTTTGTAGCCACCATGTATGAGTGATACATCTCTCTGTTCTAAAAAATAGTAATGGCCACTTCTTCCGCTGTCAAAAGCTTTTTCTGCTATCTCTTCCGAAGCTGGATTTGAGCTTCGACAAATGTGTCCATGAATTCGGAAAATTCCAGGGAAGCCGATAAGCTGACTTATATTTTCAAAATTCCAATTATTTTAGAAGATATTAATGAAAAACTGAAAAAATAAGCATAATGGTTGCCAGGTTTGGCAATTTTCACCAGCATAAAATTATTCATGCTTTTGCAACAAAGTAAATGCATTATAATTCCAAGTAAGTAGAATCCCGTGAAACTGACAATCATGAAGTAGAATTACATCAATTTTATGCCAAATTAAAAAGTATGTGAAATAACTTTGGCAAAGTGTGCTATACAAAGTTGACAGTTTTCAGAAAGTAAGATCTCTTAGATAACAGGAGTTTAGAATTACTGATTATTCGTTTTTCCAAAACAGCATAACTAATTGTAACTGATTTAAAAAGTGCCATTTTGGCATCACATACGATCTGGCCAAAGGTTATCTCTTCAAACAGGGTGAATCTAAACTTAAACTGCATGTTCCAAAATGTTCGTGAACAGTATCTTGAAAATGAAAAATAATTAAAATGCAGATTATTGTAAAGCCGGTTAGGTTCAGATTGTGTATTTGCTGCCAGTAGAAATATTTGGCGACTTTAACTATGTCATTATAGCAGCTATAGTACTGCTTGGATATTTGCCAGCACGGCGAGATGATATATTTTGTGGTGCTAAATATGCCAATCTGCACAAAAGGTTATGAATATATGGATATCGGTTTTCCCGGTAACCTTACATAAGCAGTAATTATTGGTTATGTGCATGTGTAAATCACCAAATAATGAAAAGTCACCATTGGTGGCAACTTATTCTAGCTGTTCCGTAGTTTTTATCTAACCTGTTAGTTAAGTCATACATTACATTAAGTCATACATTAAGTTCATACATTAAGTCATACATCACAGTTAAGTCATACATTTACAAGTTACATTAAGTTATATGAAGTACTGTTTTCTTAAAACAAATTATTAACTATACATTTACATAAGTCGCTGAATTTTGAAAAATCGCCATGGGTGGCAAATACTTAAGGTGTTCCATAGGTTTTATATAATTAAAAATAGTGTGAAGTTTAAATTTTTATGTTCCAAGGAACATGGCAAGAACCAAGCAATGTGTAGCTCGGTAACATTCTATCTGATCCAATCTGTGACTTTTGCCTGTTGCAGTTATCCTTATTTTACGAATAAGCCTTATTGGGGACCAAATGCCTCATACAAAAAGCGATCTTAGCAAGTCTAGGGACCTTGGCCCCTTGTTTAAAAAAAAAAAAAAGTCAAATTTTACTTTTAAGTAAAATTTGAATTTAATTTTACTCAAGTTTAATTTTTTTTAAATGTCAAACTTAAGTTTAAAAAAAAATTAAATTAAACTTTTAGGTGTGGCACGCAATCTTCCATAAAATTTCTTCCACTTATCAGTAGATTTTGTGCATTTTCTACCCCAATCCTTTTTTTTTTTTTTTTTTTTAAAGGCCAGAGGCAGTTTTTCTTTTTTGTTTCGTAACTGGATGTCGGAGAGAAGACGTTTTGAATAACATTCTAGTCATTTCTTAACAGTAAGCTTCCTCTCTCCCAGTGAGTTGACAAAAGATGTGCAAATAAAATAAATTTCTGGAGGAAACAAACAATGGTATACATGTAGTATACTGATGCTTGGCTATGGTACTGATTATTTTCTGGTACAGATGGTTTACCAGCTACTCTCAAAAAGTTACAAGGTGAAAGAGCTCTCTCAACCTTGTGATGATTACCTCTTCTAATAGATGTGCTTCATTTTATAGTTCCTCTTTCAATTTTCAGGCCATTTATTACCAACTGTATTCCGAAGCCATGCCTGGGGCATTTTGCACACTTTGCTTGAAATGTTCAGTTACAGATTGCACCATTTTCAACCTCACTACAGAGTTCAGCTTTTAAATCATCTACACAGTCTTGCAGCAGTGCCTCAAACCAACCAAACACAGTTGCATTTGTGGTAAGGGCATCTTTTTTAAGTTCAGTCTGTCTCACTTTCAAACTCATTTGAGTTGAACTCATAAAAAAAAAAAAAAAAAAGTCACAGTTGAAAACAATTTGTAGTGTTTCTTAATTACTAGTAAAATTAAAAAGAGGATCTTTAGGTGAAAAATGAAACTTGCATTAAGATGGGTCGAGGAACTAAAAATATGAATGCTCATCATAAATTATTTGTAAGCTTTGCCGGACATTACAGTTTTATTTAGTTGTTAAATATAGTTTAAAAATACTAGCATTTTAAAGTTAAATAAATTTGTATAAAACACAGATAAAAAGATATTTTACTATTCATACCGTCATGAAGGTTGGTTAATATTTAACTCTTAATAAAGAGAAGCTTGATTCCTAATAAATTTTGATTCATTTGTGTGTTTTATATCATAAATGTTATTTAATTTTGTGATTTTGTTTACTGCTTTTAAACCTTTTTGTCCCTTTTTAAGCTAGTAATTTATTTCTATAAAATTTTATTTAGAGTTGAAATATTGACCTTTGCAGTTGAATAAAACAGGCATGAAAGTTTTCATTCTTTTGACTGAATTCAGTCTTTTTTCAACATCATTCGGCTGTTTTGTTTGAGATCTATGCAAATGAATTTAGTCATACTCAATACAGTGATACAATGAATATTTGTTAGTTTAATAACGAATATATATGAAAGAATAACAGATAATGTGTTAAAATGCATAATAATTTATTTGTTCTCTATGATCCACAGAAAAGTTCAGTCTTTAGCTGTCTCGTGCTTTTATGCCTCGTTTTGAAGCTTTAAACACATGCATTGCAAATTTAAATAAGAGGTTGCAACAAGCCAGCATTATTTTAATAGTAAAAGCGAATTGGTCCGGTGAAACTATTTTTAAGCAGTTCTGCTTAGTAGTCAGTACGATGTTTTTTAAATTTGTTTATGATATACAATACTAATTATGACATGCATTAAACAGTTAAGGACAAATATTGCATGTCAGTTATTAATTTGAAATTTATTTTTTTATTTTTTAAATTGGTTACTTGAAGCTTATTGACCTTATCCTGAATTATATGCATTATGGTATATATAACATGAAAAATAATAATGTTTCACATCAGGTGCGTAGCCAGGATATTTTTTCGGGGGGGGGGGGGGGGGTATGCGCCTAGAAAAATTTTGGGGGGGGGGGATATGAACTTATATGTGTATAAATAAACGGAATTTCATCACTAATCCAAAAGTTTCGGGGGGGGGGGATCCCTGGCTACGCTCCTGTTTCACATGTATTTATTTATTACAGTTGCTTAATTTCTACTTACCATTGGTTTTGATTGTGTGCCTGTTTGGTGAATTTTATTCAGTAACTACAAAACCATCCTAGCTAAAATTTGTGGTCATCAAAAACTTGTCAGTAATAGGAAAAAAATTTCTGTGTTGCTCACAAGAGAAAAGTAAATCAGTAAAATTTGGCGTTTTTTAAACATATTATTTCATATTAAAAAGTCTATGACGACAAAAGGGCACTTTCGAAAGGCAATTCAAAACTAACGTCGGTGGTTCATCGAAGGTGGTCAATCGAAATATTCAAATGAATGACTCGAAGAGAGGTAGTCTTGACTAAATCTATTTAATTAAATGTACATAATATTTACATTGAAGTTTTACAAAACGAATGCGCATGTGTGCGCTTATCGAAGTACAATCGAAACTCGTCTGTCGTTCTCTCACATCGACAACTAGTTAGAGAGTGCTTGCTCACGCCCTCTGCTGGAGAGCGAGATTTCGCTACACTCCCCACCTGAACTCTTCAAGAGAGTTCACCTACACAAATCTAATTCGAAAGAAAATACAATACAAATGTCTAGTAAGGAATAAACAAACATAACTACTAAATTGTATGTCAAACAATCGAACTTAAATTTTGAATTCTCCACGTAAATAATAATCTAAACATAAACTTTAAAGGATGCAAATTATTAACA
Organism: Cheiracanthium punctorium; assembly: GCA_038373885.1. NCBI lineage: Eukaryota > Metazoa > Arthropoda > Arachnida > Araneae > Cheiracanthiidae > Cheiracanthium > Cheiracanthium punctorium. The sequence continues at coordinate 19,813 of JAWZYV010018247.1, read as the reverse complement.
CTGAATACTAGATTATGAGAAAAGTTAATGATTATTGTCATAAAAAAGGATATAGTCTTGTCTTTAAAGTTCATCAGTCACTTCAAGTGGGTACAAGAGTTGCACGGGCTTCCTAAATAGTCCCTTTGAAGTTTTCACTAAACAAGCTCGAGCATGTCCATCTCTTCCAGTGAATGATTCCTGAATAATACCCAAGTCCCACAGTAGTTTCGACTTTGATGTTCCGTCTATCAGTACGACTTGTCCAATTTTCATGTCTTTGGAGGATTCAGGAGTTTTAAGATGGTACGCAGTTTTTAAATTCAGTAAGTACTGATTCCTCCACTTCTTCCAGACTTGCTTAAGAAGTTGGGTTTGGTACATCTTTCTTCGAGTTAAAGATTCTCTAGACGTATCTTCAAGTTCTACCAAACTTATTGGAAATTCTGTTTCATTTCTTCCAAAGTTTAAGAAATGAGAAGGCGTCAAAGGCAAGGGTTCGTCCAGGGAATTGTTAACGTACGTCAGCGGTCTCATGTTCACAATCATTTCTATTTCAGTCAGTAAGGTGGATAACTCTTCAAAATTCAATAGTGCACGACCTAATATTTTTCGCAACGGATCCTTCACTGACTTTACTAAACGTTCATAGAATCCTCCCCACCATGGGGATCTTTCCGTAATGAATTTCCAAGTGATGCCTTGGGAAGAAATGTAATCTTTCAACTGATGACTCAACAATATTTCGGAGATGCGTTCTAGTTCTCTACTGGCCCTTTTAAAGGCCTTTGCATTATCCGAATATATAATAGTACAATTTCCTCGTCTGGCCACAAATCTCCTAAAGGCTAACAAAAAGCATTTCGTCGACATTGTTGTAACTAACTCTAAATGTATCGCTCTTGTGACCGCGCAAGTGAAAAGTGCTATATAAGATTTCATAGTTCCCGTACCATTCTTAACATAAATTGGTCCAGCAAAATCAACGCCGCAAATATTAAAAGGAGGCGTTTGGGATATTCTATCTTTGGGTAAGGGAGCTGTTATCTGGCCAGCAGGTTTTGCTGAATACTTCGTGCAAATCAAACATTTACTGATAATCTTCTTTATTAATTGTCGTCCCTTAGGAATCCAGAATTTCTTTCTCACTTTCGTCAACGTTAGGGATACTCCGCTATGCATTACCTTTTCGTGTTCCTTTCTTACCAACAACTCCGTGAATCTCGACATTTTAGGAAGGAGGATCGGTTGTTTTTCGTCTAGAGAGAAATCTGACTCAGCGAATCGACCTTTGATCCTGAGTATTTTCTTAGAGTCCAAAAATGGTGCTAAAGAGTAAATCGACGAATCAGATCTTATTCCTTGATTATTTTTCAAGTTCGCAATTTCCGAACCAAAAAATTCTCTTTGCGAATCTCGAATCCAAAAGTCTTCGGCTAATTGTATTTCTTCTGCAGAAAGGGTTCCATTTCTCTTGGTCGTATGTCTAACGTTGAATACGAATCTTAGAACATATGAAGTAACTCTAAGTAGTTTGGTCAGGTTACTGAACTTCTTCAGGTCTAATAATTTTTCATTTGATTCTACGGAACATTTGTTCTGAATAATGTGTTTAAATCTGCTCCTCAATTCTAACTCCTCGTTGTTCATCGGACACTTTTCGCCTCGAGGCCAGCAGTTAGTTGGCTGCCTTAAGAATACTGGCCCAAGCCACCACATATCATTTCCTCTCGGTTTTTCGATAGAAGATCCTCTTGTGATCAAATCAGCAGGGTTCAGTTTTCCTGGACAATGGAACCAGTTCGAGGGTTCGGACAATTTATGAATCTCTTCCACTCTATGCTGCACAAACGGCTTAAATTTTAATGGATTGTTTCTAATCCAATGGTATACGATAGAAGAGTCTGTCCAAAAATAGCAAGACTTTACGAACTTTAGTGTTTTCAGAATCTTGCGACATAATCTAGCCGACAAAAGTGCTCCCATGAGCTCTAGTCGAGGCAAGGAAAGAATCTTCAAAGGAGCGACTCGACTTCTGGATGCCACAAAGCTAGTGTGAAAGGTCTTGTCTGAATTTTTAATTCTCAAGTAAGCAACTGTCCCATAGGCTATTTTCGAGGCGTCTGAGAAACAATGTAACTGGACTTCATCGAAATTATTTTGTTTAAGATAACACCGAGGAACGAGAATGGCTTCAAGGCTAGACAGTTCTTCGCACCATTTATTAAACTTTTCTCGAAATTCAAGGGGCAATAGTTCATCCCATTGAAGACCTAATTGCCAAACTTGCTGAATTAGAAATTTGATTCTTATTACAAATGGGGTAATGAATCCTACAGGATCGAATATACGCCCAGCTACTTGTAGCAGAAAACGTTTCGAATTTATTTGCTTTCGGAGGAACTTCTGTAAGTTATGCTTATCAAAATAAAAGCCATCCTTTTCAGTATCCCACGCGATACCCAAAACTTTAGAAGTTATACCAGTCTGTCCTAAAACGTCTCTAGTTGTTTCTACAGATATGCCATCGTCTTGCCAAAGTTTCCTTAAAATTTCCGAATTGGTTTTCCATTTATGTAATTGCATATTTGCCTCTTCAAAAATCCTGATACATTCTTTGCTAGTAGCAAATGCACTGTCGGCGTCACTAGATCCCGTAATAATGTCATCGACATAACAAGATTCATTTAGTAATTCACAAGTGTCGGGAAATTTGTCGGCAAACTTTCTCAAATGATGTTTAATCGTGGCACCAAGTAAAAACGGGGAACAATTTAGTCCAAATAACACTCGAGTGAACCGATATACGTGTGGGGATTGAGATTCGAAACTAGGTGAATCCGACCAAAAAAATTTTGTGACATCTCTATCCCTTTCGTCGATTTCGATTCTGAGAAAGGCTTGTTTGATATCGGTCGTAAAGGCTACTGGGTATTCTCTAAACTTGAGTAAAAGTTCAAACAGGTCGGGGTAGAGGTTAGGCCCTATTTCCAAGCAGTCATTCAATGATAAGTTTCCTTTACTATGACTCGACGCATCGAAAACTACTCTGAGTCTGCTTGTTTCTCGATCTTCGCGTATTACAGCTCTGTGGGGCAAATAAAACTCTGGATGTTTAACTTCAGGTTCGGCATTTTCATAAACCGGCTCGATGATGTTTTGGGTGAGGTAATCATCAATGACCCTTTTATATTCTGAAAACAAAGTTCGGTCATTTCGAAACTTCGAACAGAGTCTAGAAAATCTTTCAAGAGCGATTTCACGATTGTTTTGTAACAGATGTCCCTTTTCAGATTTCCAAGGCAATCGTACTTTATATGTTTTATTTTGGTGTACGACACTAGATTCATATTTTTTCAAGCTTCTGTCACCAAGTGGATCAGAAGTTTCAATTTCAGATTCAATTCCGAGGCTTTCCAACTGCCAGAATTTTTTAATATCTTCAGAGATATTGCTTTCTTCAACTATAACTTTCATCGCCAAGGAATCCATGGACTTAGTTTCACCCTTCCCCAACAAACACCATCCGAACAAAGTTTCGGTTGCGACTAGCTGTTTATTAATCCGTTTTATTCTTCCCGAAATTAGAGAATAATAATAGTCTGCCCCAATTAGAATTGAGATTTTATCATTTCCGTTTTCTGTGTAGGTGTCCGACAATTTCAGACTCCTCAAATCTTTGATTTTATTTATTAGATCAACATCCGGAGGAGAAATTTGTGCTGATGAAATTTCTTCGATTTCTAACACCTCGACATATACGTTTAGATTCGGGTCATTTCTATTTTCTAATTTGACCCGGACAACGTCAAAGGACTTTTCCATAGGTGTTTCACCACCAAAGGAATGGACCGAAAGCAACTCTTTGCGAATGAAAGGAAGTTTTAACTTTCTAGAAACATCTTTCGTTATGAAACTGCGCATGGAGCCACTGTCGAATAACAATCTTACATTTTCGAAAAGATTATTTTTATTACGTGCGGAGACAGCCGCTGTTTGGAGAAAAATTCTCTTAGTGTTGCTATTTTTCTCAATTTGACAGGACGAGACGGCCGTATCATGCGGAGCGGACGCCTCTGGAAGCGAATTGGCGTCTATGGGATTTTCCCTTTTTGTTTTATTATGAAACCGATAACAAATGGCTTTCGAATGTTTATATTTATTCCCGCAGAAGGAGTAACCGTCTCTCTGGCGACATTCATTAGCCCGGTGTGATGGAATCAAGCAATTTAGGCATCTGGCTTCTCTTTTCAAAAGCTCTCTCCTAGCTTTAACGGTACCCTCCCCACAGTTCTCTGAGTCATGCTGGTTTTTGCAGAAGATGCATTTCGAACTAATATTGGTTAGCAGTTCGTGAGCGGAAGTCGGAGTCTTCGAAACGCTGTTTCTATATTTCGGTGAATCAGCGCTTCGGACTCGGAACTCACGACCTTGACCCAGTCTATCTGCACGCAGGGGATTTCTACCAGAATAAACAGCAAGTGCTCTTTCGCGGCTAAGGATTTCGTCTTCCAAAAATTTCAAAAGAGTTTCAAGATTCCAACTTTCTGACTTATTTGATCTGCTATACTCTAATGTCAGATCAGGTGGCAATATTTTTAAAAGGATTGGTACTAGGAGGTTTCCATATGATTTTGAATCAATTCCCAATGACTCAAGATTCCTAACTTGGATTTCGGCACGGTCAAACAGTTTTCTCAAACCCGTAGTATCGCTCGAATCTCTGACAGGGGGGATATCTAACAGTTTTCCCAAATGAGAGTTGATTAACAGATTATTTTGTCCAAACCTCGAGCGTAAAATTTTCAAGGCAGCGTCATAATTTTCATCTTTCAATGCTAAGCCCGAAACAGCTTTGGCAGCAGATCCTCCAAGACAATTTTTCAAATAGATCAATTTTTCAATTTTATTCAGATTTGGGTTTTTATCAATTGTGTTTTCAAATTGGCCTATAAATTCTAGCCAGAGTGATGTATCACCGAAAAATTTATTTACTGTCAGCTTTGGCAGTTTTATCGAGTTGGTAACTTCAAAGGTTTGATTCGAAGCGATTGACGAAGTTGTTACTTTGCCGTTGGCACTTGAATTTGGAACATTAACTTTATCACGATCTAATTCTTCAATCCTATCGCACAGTTTACATTTATAAGCTATCAAATTATCCAAATACTCTTCGGAAGCTTCCACTTCCGTTTCTACTTCCTTGACATCAATTTCGTTCAAAATTTCAGAATCAACCAATTTAATATGATCTGTTTTTTCTATCAACTGATTTAACAAAAGTTTGTTTTTTCGGATCTACTTCCGATTTCAAACTTTCATCAATTTTTCCAAACAACTTCGTTATAAGACCCTTTTGGGTCGATCTCTTTTTTTTCAACTTGTCAAGACTCATATCGAAATCAAAATGCGGACTTACCTCCCTTACTAGAATCTCGAACAATGTTGTTGATCACAGATAAAGAGCATTCGGCCCTTCCCGGCCGCTATGCACCATGACGACAAAAGGGCACTTTCGAAAGGCAATTCAAAACTAACGTCGGTGGTTCATCGAAGGTGGTCAATCGAAATATTCAAATGAATGACTCGAAGAGAGGTAGTCTTGACTAAATCTATTTAATTAAATGTACATAATATTTACATTGAAGTTTTACAAAACGAATGCGCATGTGTGCGCTTATCGAAGTACAATCGAAACTCGTCTGTCGTTCTCTCACATCGACAACTAGTTAGAGAGTGCTTGCTCACGCCCTCTGCTGGAGAGCGAGATTTCGCTACAGTCTAAAAATACACATTAAAATCCTTTAGGTAGCAGCTTTCGGTGGCTTGCCACCACCTTCTTCAGCCTTTGCTGTTCTCGCTTGCACTGGTCTTATTCCTTAATATTTCGCTCCATCCCGGATCGATTTGCGAGTATGTCATATCATTCATGGCACCATCTGTTGTCAGGATATGTAGTGCTTCCATTTTTACTGCGTAGTTAATATTTTTATAATCGACGAGTTTTTTTTCAACGGCATTAAAATTAATTTCAATAGGTTGTTTTTGGGCTATTTTAGAGAGAGCTGTACTAGGTTTATTAAATTTAATATCATTGAAATGCTGCTTTTTTCTTTCTTTAATTTCCCTTTTTGGAATTCCTATGTAGCAACCAGGTTATTTGAATTATTATACAGGAATGTACCAGCTGCTCCAATTGCTCCAAATTGTGCCAAATCAATAATGTTGTGCCAATCTGCTACAAAAAGATCGTTTTTAGACATTTTTGCTCCAAATTCAGCAAAACTGCTACATTTTTAATTTTCCCATATATGTTTAAACGTTTGTAAATCTCCCGAATTTTTACAAAAGTCATCACACATTCTAAGCATTCTAATTTCAATCTTTCTCTATTAATCTTAAAGATGAATATTTTTTTTTTGGCATCCTTTTGTTTAAATCTCCAATGCCTTGAGAGTAAAAATTGACCTCTGTTTTAAATTTAATTTTATATAAATTTGTAAATTTTCGTTACCAAATTTTTTATTAGCTGCTGATGGTAGTTAACCCATTTGTGCCCAGATATGTTTGAGTCTTTCTTTGATTTTTGCTAATACCAGCAATAATAGATACATTTCTGACGTCAACTTCTTGAGCAAGGGATGATATCTTTTAAAATCATTATGTATAAAAATTGAAATGTCAACATCCTACTGGGTCATGTTAAAATATTATGTGGAGTTGAGGTTCTATACTCGTGAATGACGGCTAGGAAAAATAAATAACGCTTTTGACTGATAGCGAAAATGACGTCCCAAAAAAGGGGTCGCTAGGCATAAATTGGTTTGTATAGTTTGGTAAATATTGTATTTTGGATTTAAAATAGATATTTTGTATAGCAATGTATAAAATAACTGAATTTTTTATTTATTTCATAAGCTTTTGACTCGCACCCCGCCAAAAAAACTAAAAAAAAAAAATGGTTTTTTTTTTTTTATAAGCTAAGAGTTTTAAAGAACCTCCTTAATTTTCATTTTTTTGATTGCCATTCTTTGACTTATCTCTTTCCCTCCAAAAATAAATTTTATATTTCAAAATTGACATTCTAATGCTCCAAAAGTGACTTTTTCTTGCTCCAAATTGCTCCACTAATCGGTTTTTCTTGCTCCAAATTGCCCCAAAAATGTCTTTTTTCTTGCTCCACAAATTGCTCCAAAATTTAATTTCAGCTGGCACATCCCTGATTATGGATGAAGTTTATTATATATATTCCGGCGGTTTCCTCTTTTTCTATTTGATCTTTGTCACTGCATATTCGTTTGAAAATATTTTTATTAGGTTTTATGGGTATTTTGATGTTTTTCTTCACTGCTTCATTGGTTATTTTTATGGCTGCTCCCCTGCAGTAGGGTATAGCTCTTGTAAATTGCTGTTTTTCCTTTTGATGATTATTAATATGTTCCAATTTTTTAAATTCTATTTTTATAGAGGTTCTTGACAAGGTTCTCGGATAGCCTGCATTTTTTATTCTGGTTTTTGATAAACTGAATTTCATTCTTGAGGAGGGTTTCATTGGAGCATATTTTTATTGTGCGATTGACATAGGAGTGGATGGCGGCTATTTTAAATTTATAAGGGGTTTTTGAGTTGAAGTTTACAATTTCGGTGTTTGTAGCTTTTCGAAAAACAGTGGTATGATTTGGTTTTCTTTGTCATGTAGAATTTTTACGTCCAGGAAGTTAATGGAAGCATTTTGTCCTTTTTCCATGGTAAATTGCATGCTTGGGTCTATTGTATTGATTTCTTTAAAGATTTCTTCAACTCCACTTCTATTCACTACAGCAAAAACATCATCTGCATACCGTATTCCCCCGCAACAGCTGGCATGCCGTAAAAAATCGAGGAACATCAACATGCCGGAAAAACTCGTATTTACCGGCATGCCAGAATATATGAGGTATTGTTATTGCAAACATGACAATGAGTAATTTCCCCCTCCCACATTTTTCATAAAAGTTCCAGTCAAAATCTGTTAAAATGGATTAGTGTGAAGAAAAACTATCTTTCGAAATTACCCCTCCAGAGAACTTATTTGTGTACAAAACTGTAAAAAGGATTGCACCTGTCGGAGTAAGAACACAAATCTTCGATATTCAACTGGCACAGAATCACATTCTGAGAAGGGATATAGGTGGTGGGAGTCTCCTATTGTATTTTCCCGGGAAAGTTGAAGCTAAGATAAGAGCGTCGTAGGAGAAGAAGAATAAGCGGATTTGGCTGCTTATCGCCCTTTGGTTCGCAAACTCAAGCATTTTATTTTTCTAGAAAGGGAACGGGAGGAAATGGTTTTTGCAGCACACAAAGCTATGGAGAACAGCAAAGAAAATGGAGAAATTCCACCCCGCTTGGCAAGTCACGTGACTTGTGTGCTCGCTTCAGATCAGGGTTACAATTGCTCCCTCAGAAGGAATTGGATAGTTAGTTCAAAGGTCAACCGCATATTTTTGCTTGCTGAGAAGGTAAAAGCAGATCTCTATTTCGCTCACTGCATTTAGAAAATTTTGTCCGTCTTCATTATTATTCTAACTCTGGAAATGGAGGGAAGTAAACAAGTGTGCTCCCGAAGTTATACAATAGCTTTTTAATTACAAGCTCTAGCAAAGCTGGACGAGCTGAATGGAAATATCTTGGCAACTGATAAATTTTTTTGTATTCCTCGTTCTTGTGTTCAAGATTGGAACAAACAAAGAGAAAAATTGGTAAATGTTATAGAACAAGATGTAGAAATACGCAAGAGGCGTAATATTCCGTCGGACAACAAACAACGGAAAAAACGGGCAAAATTTCCAGAAATGGAAAATACTTTAGTAAAATGGATAAAAGAAGAAAGAAAATCAGGTCGAGCCGTCACTACGTTTCAAATCAAGGCACAAGCTGAACAAATTTTGAGAAATGAAAATGAGGAGTTTGAAGCTTCTGATTTCAAAGCGTCTAACGGCTGGCTCGAGAGGGTCCTTCATAGACATAATATTGTCAGCAGATCTGTGACAAGTATCGGTCAAAAGGTTCCTGATAATGCAAATGAACTGTGTGAAAAATTTTATGAATTTTTCAACTGTAGCGCTAAAGATATAAATGCAAGTTGCATTGGCAATATGGACGAGACACCACTATGGTTTGATCTCCCCCGACAAAAGACATGATTTTAAAGGTGTGAAATCCGTTCTCTGCAAAACTACAGGAAAAGAAAAGCTTCGATACACAGTCGTACTGAGTGCGATGGCCGGTGGAACAAAATTGAAACCGATGATAATTTTTAAAGATTTAAAAAATGTTCCAAAGGCAGAGTTTCCAAAAGATGTTGTTGTCACCGTATCGATGAAAGGATCAATCAATAGCAACTTAATGAACACTTACAAACAGAAAGTTTGGGGTATTCGCCCTAATTCTTTTTTCAAACTGAAATCTATTTTAATCATGGAGAGTGCAAAACCCCATCTAAAAACAACCATCAAATCTAGTTTCAGACAGCATTATAAAACTGAACTTGTCATAATTCCTGGAGGTTTGACGCCCCTTCTACAGCCAGTGGATGTTCATTGGAATAAGACTTTTAAAAGTGAAATGAGGAACTTATGGAGTGAATGGCTAAAAAATGGAGAGCAGGAATTCTCAAAGTCTGGCAAACGTCGATCTGCTTCTTACCTTATGATCGCCCAGTGGGTGAAAATTGCCTGGGAAAAGGTTTCAGGAGATTTAATCAAACAATCTTTCACAGAATGTGGTTTATATATTGAAAGGAGCGTAGAGAGTTTGCATAGTCGCCTTCATGAAAAGATTTTAAAAAATCCGAATATTAGCTTCGATGATGTCGAAGAGAAATCTGGATTAACTGATCCAGAGAATGATGAATCCTCTAGTGATGAGCCTGAATAGGCCTTAAATTAATCTTGTTCTTTCTTATTAAATAAAGTTGTAGATTTACGTTTCTTTCCTTCATTTAAGCATCACATAAGGCCAAATTAAGGTCAGGTGAACATCAAAAGGTAAGCACCTATTTATTTATTACTTAAATAATTATTGAATTTGTATTATTATTTAAAAGTCAATTTTGTTTTATGATATCATTCCCTTTCATTATATCTTTAGCAGCGATATTAAGTGTGAAAATTCAGTGTCAGAAATACACGGGTGAAGTAGTATGAAGTTCGGGTGAAGTAGTATGAAACATATTTTTTCCTTCACTGGAGTATAACTCAGCAAATAGTTAAGAAGTAATGTAAAAAAATGAGTACAAATGCTGTCATGCACTGTCCACTCATTTTCATTTGTTGATTATTCTTTATTTTCTTCTCTTTTCGATGATCCTCGGTTTTTCCGGCATGCCGGGATAGACCAGTCAGTGATGATCAAAAACCTGGTCTTCCTCGTATTTTCCGGCATGCCGCCTAATGCAGGGGAATATGGTAACCAAGCCAGGTATTTATATAATTCGGAAATTTGTTTCTAATGAGCCTCTCCACAAGTCTCATCTTCCAATCTGCAATGATATTGGAGATAGGGGATCCCAGAGACGCCTTTTCTCCTTTAATCCGCCCTTGTGACCAGACGTATTACCTCATCTTGAATTTCTTGAAGTGTCTGTATCCTTTCTCGCCGAATTTTATACTGATCAGTAACAGGTGTACTGTTATCTTTCACCTGTTCTTGTATATGTTCACTTACATCATGAAGCAAAGCTGACACAAGATCAGCTGCAGCTCGATCACTGACGCTTCGCCTATCACACTTTCTGAAAAACACGGATAATTTATTTTGAGACTTAGGTTTCAAAATCAGCTGGGGGGGGGGTTTAATAATTTAAAGAAGAATGCAAGCTGAAAATCAGGATTACAAAAAGTATGTGCGAGGGTGAGATTTGTTAATATAGAGCTCATGTTGGTAATGGAGGGGATGTAGACGCATTTGTTTATCCAATTTATCAAGCTAATTTTGAAGTAAAAATGGCAAACTTTTAAGGGATTTGGGGAGGCCTAAGAATTAATTTTACATCGGCTAGCTTTTTACAAATGTTTATGTACACAAAAGTGTAAATAAATAACCTGGTGACTATTTCATAATTTTTTTTTTTCTTTAATGAAAAGAGCAGTTCATTTTAAAGCATTTTTTCTTATAATTTCCATAATTCATGAATCCTGAGGAGGCCTAAGATATTAAACAATTTCATCCAAATTTTAGGGCTTAATTTTACTATCAAAATCACAACTATTGCACATGGCATTTAAAAAAAATTGTTTTTCACACCACCACATTTCCCAGTCAATTAAAATGCTATTTTTTTTTTTTCAAAAATTGATCAAATGTTCAAAAAAGGTAAATTAAAAATTTGCCCTGTAATAAGTTTTTCTTTTCTTTCTTTCTTTCTTTCTTTTTTTTCCATTTTGAGTACTTTAACTAGAATTTAAAATGTAAGCAATCAGGTAAGGTGTTTTATTTATTCATTTTTTTAGCGTCTGTAACTACGTTTTCGAGAAGTTATCATGCATTTACTACTTCCTCCCTAAATATCATTATTATTTATTTTGATCTTATTCAGAGTTTTTTATATTATTTTTTTAGTATATTAACAATTAATGTTTAATTACAATCAAAAGTACAGTAACATATATGCTACCAATCAAGTCAGTGGATGCCGAGTTAATGCCTAACCAGTTATCCATAAAATTCAGTTATCCAGAATACATCTTGTCCCGATCATTCTGGATAACAGGTTCTATACTGTACCAATATATCCATTTTCCCTATTTTAAAAAAGAAATTTTTCAATGCTTGTACTATTTTCTCAAATAGTCTTTTTACTTTACTTAAGCATAAACAAAAGAAAGAAAACTCATTGAGAATAAGGAAATGAAGTACCATTTAAACAATATTAATTTGCAAACACTATGTAAGTTAATTTGCATTCTTTTTTTTTAGCCAAAACTAGAGAAATCTAAAATTTGAACAATTTTTTATCTTAATGCCCTTAATTAATAAGTAGTGTGAACTTTTCCATAAGAAATATATATTTTTCATGCAATTTTATCTTTTAATGTGTCCTGTTTAAATCAAATGTTTTATGATTTCAAAACTTTTTTTCTAATTGAACTATTTAAAAACTAGACAAAAAGTAGTTATTTTTAATTCCTTGCATTTGAAAGGTGCCTCTCAGTCACCAGACCATTGGATGTGGTGCTTTAACTCAAGAGGTGCCTTTCACTTACCATGCGATATGGTAACTTGAAAGGTATCACTCACACACTACTTCAATTGATGAGGTAATTTGAGTGGTAAGGATGTATATTTATGTTGGCTTAAGTAATATTATTTCATAAGTCTGCCCTAGTACTTTGTGTAGAATCTTGTAAAGTGTAGAATGACACCACTTTAGAATTTCTGTCTTTAGAATTTCTAAAATACACTTGTGACTGCAGGTCAAACTTTTGTTCGTTCAAACTCCTCAGTCCTGGCTATAGGAATATTTCTTTCAGCTTTTAAGTTACTGAGCCCAATAAACATGGAATCTGATAAAGAAATTAGTTCAAGTAAAAATGAGTTCAATATTATGCTAAGAAAAAAAAAAAATCTTAATGTTTGACAATTGTCCTTTGAAGATATGTGAAATGTTAAAATGTACAATCTTAAAAGCATTAAATCATGTCTGAAATTATTTTAAGATAGCATTAAAAGATTCATGAAATATGTGGAATCGATTAACTTGTCTCCAGTTGCTTGTTTGCTCAAGGAAAAAAGGCTTTGAGCATAAAGGGTTAAAATACGAAAGCATTTGCTCTTTTGTCATAACAGCAAAGTTTGACTCCATAAAAAAAAAAAAAAAAAAGTAGACGGTTTTAATATAAAAAATATTTAAAAAATTGCAATTTTATTTTCAGTGTGGAAAGTACTGCTCTAAAATTGATAGCTGGTATGGGAAGTGCAGAAGTTCAGCCCCAGCTATCACGCCTACCTTCTGAACCAAAGTCTTTATTATCTGGTGAATCAGAAGAATTAAATAAAGTTCTTGTCCTAACCATTGCAAGAGCTATACATGTTACAGGTACAGGAGTAATTTTTTTTTTTTTTCACTTGTATGCTTAAAGTGAATATGAATAAGAAATTGTATTTGTATGCTTAAATAAGTTTATTTATGCAATGATGCATATTGGCCTGGGAATAGAATGCTTTTGTGAATGCCTTTAAAATGAACTGTCCCATTACTAAAGACAAACACGAAGCTCACTGTTAATTCAGACCTAATTGTTTTCCAGGTCTGCCCCAGTTTTCCGGCTTTTTTAATGACCATTACAGTTCTTCAAATATTCTTGTCAAGTTTTTCATTCCTTGCTGCCAACTTGCAAGATTTTTGGTCCAAAAGACCTGAAAAATCGTACTTTTTTCAGGTCTTCTTTCTGGAAAACAAATTTTGTGGGTTTCAATGCAGAAATTTGCTTTTTTCAGTTAAAATTGCGCAGAAAATTATGCTTGAGCTTCCTACTTTGATGCCCCAACTCTCGCCAAAATGGTGATAATTAAACATATGCAGTTACCAAGACGATTTTTTGTATTTATGTGGCAACGGTAGTTTAGAATTAAAATGGCGATTTGGAACAACATGTAAGTACAGCATTCCATTACTTATTTATTTATTTTGGGTTGGCAATTAATGAAGTTTTAATAATTAAGTGTCTTCAAATTCCTTAGCTGCTACGTTTATCGCTAATTTGTTCACTTCAGTTTTCATCTACTTTTTTTGGGAGCATTGAAACTTGTGCATAACTCCTGGAGACCCACAACTGCAAAGCTCGCCAAAGTGGGGTGATTTTTTAGGTTGGCGAGAGTGGGGTCGTTAAAATAGGAATTAAATCTTTCTTATACAGTAGAAGACCCAAAATCTGCCGACCCGAAATCCGCACTGTCTGTTCAATGTAAACAATGAAATCTGCCCTGCCATCTGCCAGTTCAGAAAACTATACTATAACCACAAAGTAAAACTAAATAAGCTATTCCCACTTGAAAAAAATATTTTTAGAGTTTGTGAGCTCTGATGGTAATATTGATATCCTTGAAATGACTGACAGTGACATAATTAACACTCAATTATGGTCACGACACAGACTCTGACACAGTAACAAGTGAGATGATCAAAAAGTTGATAAAATAGCATTTAACCAAGGTTAGGCTCTTAGAAAGAAATATCTTAGATTTGTAGAGCAGCAAAGCTGTATTACAGTACAGGAAATAATGGGGGGAAAAAAACTATAATTAGAACATCCCAAAGTCCTAAACTACTATTGAATATACATGTTTAAATAAGTTGTACTATAATCTCGTAATTTTGTATATTGTATTATCCCTCTGTATTTTTATATCATGATTCTGATTATAAGTAACAGGATTTGTTTCTCTTGATCATTATTGTTTTTTTTTTTTCCCTGGGTGGGTGGAGGGAAATAGAATAAATTTCCTATTATGACCCAAAATCTGCAAAACTCTAAAATCTGTACAAGGTCTGGAACCAAGCTGTGTGGATTTTGGGTCTTCTACTGTATCATAAAACACATGTTTGGAATTGAAATCTATATAAAACAGTTTCAGTAGGTGATTTTAAGAATCTCTGTCAGTATAATCCATGAGTGTGACGTGTTCGCCTTTCTTCTTAAACGAAATGCATCTTTTGAACTGAAAATCTATCTTAAAATCACCTACTAAACCTGTTTTGCAGACTTCGCCAAGCATAATCAAACAATCCTCTACCATTTTAAATAATGTTTGGAAAGTGTAAAATAATCTATGCATGTACCATGTTTTCTATCCTTGTTCCATAAAACACTTCTTCGGAATTGAAGCTTATATTAAAATTGCCTACTAAAATTATTTTACAATGAGCTAAGTTAAATTTTGAAAATCGAATTATTTTAGAAGATATTAATAAAAAACTGAAAAAATAAACAGAATGGTTGCCAGATTTGGCATAAAATCATTCATTCCTTTGCAACAAAGTGTTTCCAAGTATCTAGAATCGCGTGAAATTTACAAACATGAGTTAGAATTACGCCCATTTTACGCCAAAATAAAAACTATATGAAATAAGTAACTCAAAATGTGTTACACAAAGTTGACAATTTTCAAATAGTAAGTTTGCTTAGACAACAGGAGTTTATAATTAGCGATTATTCGTTTTTCCAAAACAGAATAACTAATATCTTGAAAATGAAAAATAATTAAAATGCAGATTATTTTAAAGCCGGTTCTCGTCCAGCTGGATTATTTGCTACCAGTAGAAATATTTGGCGTTAACTATGCCATTATAGCAGTTATAGTACACTTTGGATATTTGCTAGCGCGACGAGATGGTATAATTCGTGGTGTTAAGTACGCCAATCTGCAAACGATTATGTAAATGAAAGTATGGATAACAGTTTTCCGGTAACCTTAAATGAACAGTAAATATAGGTTGTGAGTATGTGTAAATCGCCAAATAATGAAAAGTCGCCATTGGTGGCAGGCTATTCTATCTGTTCCGTAGCTTTTATTAACTTTACATGTACGCAAGTCGCCAAATAATGAAAAATCGCCATGGGTGGCAAATTCGCAAGGTGTCCAATAGGTTTTACATTATTAAAAATACAGCTGAAACATATGTTCTTATTTTATTACGCTTTAGCTCCTAATTAGTATAACCTTTGAATGGCAACATTAAATATCATTGTGTTTCTGAGGAGTACAAATAATTTTTCCAGCGATTATAAGCGGAATCCGCTCTCCAGGTGGAGTATAGCTGAGGACCCGTACAACACGGATTCCCATAACAAAATATCTTCCGTGTTATGAGGGGTAGGGGGTCTACTGTAGTGTGAAGTTTAAATTTTTATGTACCAATGAAGATGCAAGAACTAAGCAATGTGTAGCTTAGCTCAGTAACATTCTATCTGATCCAATCTTCGGGTTTTCTCTGTTGAAATTATGTCTTTTTTTACGAATAAGCCCGATTAGGGGCCGAATGCCTCATATGAAAAGCGAGCGTAGCGAGTCTGGGGGCCTTGGCCCCTAGTAATTTACAAAAACTAAATCTCTTTACATATATGTACATAAAAAATGTTACCTTAAAAGTAAAAAGTTAAAATATTCTTTTTATGTGTGTACTATTGGCAGAAGCAGATAAATTTTAAACCATGACCCATTTATTAATGTAACTATAATTGCAGATTATTTTCACAAAGAAATGCATACTTTTTTAAATTTATTTAAGAATTAGCAGCTACCCGTTACTTCGTCCACGTCGGCTTTAGAATTAGGTCCCGAGAGAAACGAAGCATGTGTGAATAAGAAATATGTTTGTGACTAAAGAAACTGCATTTAAATATTATTTCCTTTTTACATATTTTAAATGAAGTATAATGCATGGTAGTATACTTCATTTAAAATAAGAGAGTATGCAGAATTACTAAATTTAGAGTTTTTTCAGGCATTTGGCGAATAGAGACAGTTACGACTGTATTTGCGAACTGTTTTGAGTGTTCTTGTAAAAGAAATATTTATGCTATATGCATGAATTTTATTCTATGTTAATCAGGAATAGTGCAGCTTTCTATTAGCAAAAAAGTTTTAGAATCGGTTCTGTAGTTAAAGAGATGCCCATAGAGCGTAATGTATTAGAATTATTTTGAGTGGTCCTGTAAAGGAACTATTTGCGCTACATGCATGAATTTTAGCCTATAATACTCTAGAATAGTGTAGCTTACTATCAGTGAAAAAAGTTTTGGAATGGGTCCAGTACTCACAGAGACACACATAAAGCGTAATGTAATTCTTATGAGTATCATCCCCATAAAAGAACTATTTGTGATATATGCATAAAAGGTAGCCTATAACACTCAGGGTCCCCTCAGTGTCTAAGAGGTTCTGCTCTCAAAAGTGGAAGGCTGGAGGTGCCAGGTTCAAACTCCGGTCGCGCCTGTCGACCTAGCCGATCGTAGTTTTACGTGGGTTTTTTTCCAAAACCTCGCAAAAATACGGGCTAGGATCCCTTAGAAAATTCCACTCAGAGGAATTCCCCATATTGGCCTAGGACCATATAGGTCTAGAACTTTCAATCAGTGAAAAAAGTTTTAAAATTGGTTTAGTAGCTACAAAATTTCCATAGAGCGCAATGCATTAACATTATTTTGAGTGTCTTTGTAAAAGAATTATTTATGCTATATGCTTGAATGGTTGCCTGTATGCTAATCCAGGGTATAAGCTATCTTCATTACAAATTTTGCAAACCATTTTTGTGTGATTCAGTCAAAAACATCCAAACACATAAACATACACATTTATATTATTGGTAGGATTTGGAAATTTACGAACTGTAAGAAACAAAAGCATAAATCATTTTGTGCGGGTGATAAAATGGTTTTTAATAAATAGTTAGAAAAGTAATTAAAATTTCTGAGCCACAAGTACACTTTACCGAAGTCATGGGCCCAGTCATGCTCAAATTTTCAAAGCTCTGCTTCTGTAGATTTATCTGGAGAACATTCATTTTTATTATTAGAGATAGATAGATTTGGCATAAAACTGGCATAATTTCCTTATTATTTAATGTTTTTCAGACGCACATGCTTCTTCATTGAAGTAATAGCATTCTTGTTTAGCTCAAAACATGAATCACTTGATACCGGCGAAACTCGCCAAACATGGCAACGTAAAAACGGTTTTTAATTAATAATTAAAGAAGTAATTAAAAATCTAAAATTCTAAGTAGCCTATAACCTTCTCCAGGGTCCCATCTATATCTAAAACCAAAATTCATCATAATTTATTCAGCGGTTTACGCGTGAAAGCATCATAAACAAACAAACAAACTCACTTTTGCATTTATAATATTAGGATAACATATCTATTTTGATAAGGTACCTATGATAGATGAGTTAATTTTTGTTAACATAGGTGTAATGCCCTTTTTCTGTCTTAATAAATTAATATTGGGTTTCATTAAGTCATTTTTAGTTTTATTTTAAGTTAAAATACTTTTAGAGATTGATAAATAAACAGTAAAATTATCATGCTTTCTTTTTTAGTTTTATACAGGTATGAAACAGATTTTTTCAGGTTATGCATTAAATTTCTTCAATCGAAAATAATTTTTTTTTAAACTATCAGTTAAAAAACAAAAATAGATCTGTTTAATTGTTTAGCTTCTAAAATATAGGAGCATTCTTTCACAGTACAAAATTTTATATGGCAACATAAGTGGAAAAAAATTGAGGGGGGGGGGGGATGCAAATTCATAAAAAAAATCATTTCAAACATTAGTTTCCAAATTTAAGGACAGTTTCACTTTTTTACTCTTGATTTTGACATTCTGCCATACACACACACCAAAAAAAAAAAAAATAATAATAATAATACTTTATGTATGGAGTGATAACGATACACAATACTGTAGTAGTAACTAAAACAACTACAGTAGAAGATCTTTATAATGCAAACCTCGAAACGCAAGGTTTTGCATTATATAGAATTTTGCGTTATATGGATCATTCACTTATATCATTAAACTTCCCTAGTAAACATATTAAAATATAGCTAGAACACATAAATATAATGCTTAAAACTTTTTTTAAATACAAATACTACTTTAAAAAACAAAAAAATGGAATTTATTTATTTACAGAAAAAATAAATAAATTGAAATTACCAAAAGCATTAAAGTTTGTTTGTTAAACAATATATTAATTTTGATTTGTTTTAGAATTTGCAATCTCTCAACAAATAACTTTTCTTGCAGCCTTTGAACAGGTAATAATTTTACTTTGGTTACACAGTCTTGTGTTTCTAGGAATTTAAAATATTGATCTCTTATGGAAATTTCTTCAGATTCTGAAAGTTTTTCAACTTTCTCTCCAGCATTTGATTCTGTTTCAGAATTGTTTTCCTCTTGTTTTGAAACAGAGGAAATTATTTCAGCACTGGTCAAATGATTAACAATTTGTGACTTATCATCCATTACCAAATATTCAAAATGTTTTCTTCATGCAGGTTTGCAAACTGAGTGCTTTCCATTTTGTGCACAATGCATTAGTTCAGCAGTTTTCATTTTAACTAAAGATGGCTTAAATCCAGTTCCAAAATTCAGTTTTAAAATAGTGTTACATTGAGAAAACTCCCCTACTTCTCATAGACTTTTTAAAAGTATTTTACTGTCAATATTGAGACATAAGCATATCGTCGGGCAGGGGGCGGGGGCGTGTGCCAACCCACCCAACTTTGTTTAGAAAACCATTAAACCATTCATTTTAAAACCTTTCTTCTTGCCAAACTTAAAGAAACATGGCTATTTTTACTTTAGAATATGCTATGTGCATTCTCCCACCCACACGCACACACATTTAAAAAAAAAAAAAAAAAAAAAAAAAAAAAAAACTTTTGGTGATGCTATGCGTATGATTTAGGAAGCCAAGTAACGGCATACGATTTAATATAAAAGAAATCAATTTACAAAGAGAAATATAACTAAATAAATAAACGTCTGTTTGGGAAGTCAATGGTAGAGGAGGGAGAAAGAGAGTGGTTCGGTAGTGGAGGGAAAAAGGGAGAGGTTCGTGGTTTTATTAAAGTAAACATTCCTTCTTGTTCCACCCGGCCACGGACTAAGAGGGTACAGGACAATCATCCAAGCATTGTGAAAGAACTAAATGAAATTTGCTCAAAAGGTGGCGCTGGGAGTCGTACTCATTAATTTTTTGGCGCATGCGTCGTGTACTAGTAGCTAAAACGTAAACAAATATCAACGGAAGCACCCCGCGGGAGATGCTTACGCCATGTGTCGTTA